>CALNHX010007920.1:0-67573 GCA_940337035.1 Agriotes lineatus | reverse complement strand
CCAGTAGTTTATTTTGAAATGCAGTTGTTTATCAACTTGTTTTGAAGATTAACGATGAAAACGTTTCTACGGAGACTTGGTATTAAACTTAATGATCGATAGTTAGTGGTTTTGTTTTTTTCTCCTTTTCAATTTGACAATATTATCGCTGAGTTCGTTTACTGGGTATTTATCCTTCAAATAATACTCTGTTGAATATAATTTTTATGATACCTTTAAGTCCTTCTTTAAATATTTCATTGGTGATTTGATTGGTTTTGAATGTTTCTGTGTATTTCAGTTTTCTATATCTGTGAAAGCTATCTTATTCTTAGCATTTGGAGTATTTAGTTGACGTGATTAATACACTAGCTCAACAAGTTCTTTATAAACCGGATCTCCAGTCTTTCTTCTGCTACCAGCTTTAGCATTTGGCATACTCTCCCGTCTGCATCAACCATCCTAGATAAGTTTTACGGCCTGGCTTTATTGATTATTTGGATCAATTCATGTATTAAAATCAATAAATAGTAGTTCTGCAATGATACGGTATCCTTCAGCAGTTGTTACGGACAAAATGCAACGTATTAGCATATTATTCGAAATTAGAGATACGTTGCAGGTGGTCATTTAAGCCCGCTTTGTTTTTTTTACAAAATTGTTTTAACGTTTTAGGGTATTTCTAGTTGTTTTGTTTTGATTTGGTCATGATTCCGTTCCGAGCTGATTTCATGCTACTCTGATCTCGTAACGTGATGTTTGTCATGTTTTCGTCCCGTATCGTGCAATTCTGTCAGGGTCCAGTCTGCTGCTTCCGTAAACTGCTGTTCGTAAAACAACCTTCACCTCATTGACGTGGGATTTTCCTGATTGTTAGTAATCTGTCCAGGGAGTCTGTATTGCAGGTTGCTGTATTTTCGATTAACGAATTTATTGTTATGCTGAATGCCAGTGCATTTCGATCGAGTCTCTTCAGGGCTCCTCGAATATCACCTTTGCTGTGTAATTTGACTCTGTTTTCGTTCGTTGCACCTTGCGTTGTGCGTATTCCTTGGATGAGTTTAACTTGCCTTTAATGTTATTTATTTTTAAACTTTAACGATCTATGTAGTTCGTCCATTTAACGCATTAATGTTGTATATGTTATAGGCAATTTGTATAATTCAGTCATTATGAAGTATAATTCCTAGGCATTATATATAATAACTGCACAGTTGCAGGCAATATATATATATATATATATATATATATATATATATATATATATATAATTGGAAGTTATGTTAAATAAAGCGGCATTTCTAGGCTGTGTGCCGTTCTATTTTGTTTAGGTTAGTTGCAGCCTTTGATTGTGTGTGTTATATGGTTCCTTACATGAGTTGGCCTGCCTCCGTTAATGTTCACCGGTCGTTAGATGATGCCGGTGATAAACTCGCCTGCCATAAATACATACAAAATTTGCTAGGGTGAGTTAGCATTATACCCATTTGCTAATTAGTGCTAGCTTTGACTTTAAAACATACATTTCACAAAATGCCTACGGTTCATTAGGGATTATATACAATACCTAGTCATTATATGAAATGCCTGAATTATATAAGTTGCCTGTAGCACATATAAATCTAACTGTTATATTGTAGATCTTATGTTTATTGGGTGCTCCCTGCGTACGTTTGTAACGTTTTACATATTATTGCATATTATACAGTTGATTGTGATTATGTGTGTATTCGTTGCTGGAAAATGATTTATGACCTGGTTATGTGATTTATTGCATTTCGGACTAGTGCGATTTTGGATAAGCTTTGAGTTTATGAGTTTTCGTTTCTATATGAGCACATTTGTTGTGTAAAGATTTGTTGGAGTTCCTTTTGTAATTAGAACATACACCAACTAAATACCTATAACGCTTAATATGAGGCAATTATTTATTTTTTGACTAGATCAGTATTTTTAATACTAAATAACCTTATTTCAATATTATTGTAAATAACATTTTAGTATTGAACTTCATTTTATGTAAGTAACACTGTTTGTTAACATAAGATGTTATAGATAATTTTTAATCTTATATGGTTTAGTAAATTTTTATTGCTTAAACACTTTTATTTTATTAACTAAATTTGTCGTTAATTTGAATATAATCAATTCTATACTTTTCAGAAATAGCAGTTTAATTCATTTACTTACTGCTTTTGGTCTCACATCTGGTATTTATTTAAATTTAAATTCGTGTACAGTTACATGATGAAATTTTCTTTCTTCGAGCTCATATCGTTTGTTATTAGTTGTAAAACTAGACTTTGCACCAGCTATATCCTACTTATTTCTCGTACCGTCGTTGGCAACCGCTTTCGACTAAGCTTCACGCACACATACTTATCATCCTCATTGGGTTTTATATTAACTTTCTTCTTAATAACGGTCATATTGGCATTACATTTATTATTGGTACATACCAGTATTTAAATGGGTAGAATTGACTTTTTATGTCATTAGTACAATTTTTCTAAACTGGTGTATTTTTTCTTGTTACTTTATTATTTCCTTCAAAACCTTGGATATAACTCTATTCAAAATATTAAAATTACAGATTCCTAACTTATCAACCTTTATGACACTTAATTTTTGCAAGTTTTGAAATGTGCTCCTTTCCAATTACTATGCATCATTAACTCTTTGATACAAAAAATATGTAAGAAATGAACTTGTGTTTTATTTCTTTTGATAATATTTACTTTTACAGATCAAACCTGACTAATAGAACAACTTAGTACAAAAATTATCATCTGCAATTAATTTGAATTACAATTGCAACCACAAATGAACAAATAACTGGTATTGGTTATAATTTCGCATGTAAAATAATTTTTTTTTTATTAATTATTTAAAGTGCCCTAACAACTATGATTTTAGACACTTATTACATTTTGTTTACACTTATATCTTACAATACAAGTTAGTCAATTTCAAGTATTTAAAAAGGTTTTGAATGCTAGTTTTACTATTATTTAATACATTTTGTATCTGGAGACCTTCGATGTTGCACAACTTTCTTTCTTCGGTGTATTTTGTACAGCTACACAAGATGTGTTTGACAGTGATGTTTGTAGAGCATTGATCACATTCTGGAGGGGGTTCTCGTCGCAACAGATATCCATGTGTCAGTAAACAATGACCTATTCTTAATCTGCTGTACACTACTTCTTCTCTTCTTTTAAGTGGTAGTTGTGGAATGCAGTTCTCTGGTGTATTTTTGATTAGTCTCAGCTTGTTGTCTTGACTTTGGTCCCAGTAGGCATACCATTTCTTCTTGATTGTGTTTTTTTGCTCTGTTTTTAGATCAGATATTGGTAAGTTCTCATTATCGATGTCCTGTTTTGTCGTTGCTTGTTTTGCTGCTCGGTCTGCTGCTTCATTTCCATGAATACCAATATGTCCAGGAATCCATATAAATGCTATAGACTTATTTGATTCTCGTAGTTGGCTGAGTATATCATGAATTTGTATTACATACGGGTTATCGCTATATACATTTTCCAATATTTCAGTGGCGCTTAAAGAGTCCGTTAAAACCAGGAAGTTAGCTTCTGAATGTTTTAAGGCAAATTCCAGTGCCATTTGAATTGCGTGAAGTTCTGCTGTGAAGACTGATGCACTATCACTGAGCTTAAAACTTTTGGTATAGTTGGAGTATGTAATAGTATATTGTATGTTAAGAGCTGAAAGTGCATTCTTGCCGCTTGCGCATGAAAATTGCTGGTTGAGACGAAGTCGAAACCAGCAATCATGCAAAAGCGGCAAGCGCACTTTTAGCTCGAAATATACATACTATTTTTTCGACGACTGAGCATATTATTAAAGGAAAATATCAAATTTCGTTTTATCGCAAAAATTAATTGACAAACAAGTTAACATTACACGCGCAGTCTATATGACATGTGACGCGATTATTTCCACAAATGACGGGCGTTGTCAAGGAAACATTCGGACGTGGCTACCTATTTTGTTCACGCGAAAACCCAAAACGCTCGGCGAGCGGCAAAAAGATGAAAACGCACGCTCAGCGGCAAATGCCAACTTTCTGTTGTCAAATGACAGTGAGAAAAATCTACTTTCGATGTCAGTCGTCGAAAAATGCACTTCCGGTGTTTCCGTTTGTTCTAGAGCCGTCGGTATATAAATGTTCATAGTTCGGGAATTCACTAACAAGTTCTTTTAGTTTAGTTTTATAAATTAATGGTTGGGTATCATGTTTTGGGAATTGTGTGAGTTCTATCCGTATTTGGGGGGTTTTTTGTGTCCATGGAGGGGTGGTTTGTGGTAAGTGGAATAGGTTGTTATGGTTTATCTGTAGTTCATTTCTTAGGTTTAGCGAGCGAATATTATAAGGGGGTATGATATATGGCCTTAGGTAGTATAAATTTTGGTAATTAGGTTGGATTACAGAGAGGTAATTGGGGTGTTGGTTGTTAGTTGTGACCGTGAGCGTATAATTTAGTAGCTGTAGGTTTCTTCTGTATTCTAGTGGCATCTGGCCAGTTTCGCTGTAAAGGCTTAGAACTGGGCTACTTCTGAAGGCTCCTATTGCTATTCTTAAACTTGTATTATATACAGAGTCTACAATGTGGTCCATTAAGTGTGCAACAAATGGGACATTTTTTTATTAGTTGTAAAACCGAAATTTAAATACCGCCAAAAGTTAGTGCATGTTCGATAACCATACCAGATGGCCTTAGAATGGCTTCAAGTCAAACAATATACAGGGCAGGACAAAAAATATGAAATTTGTTCAAGAATAAAGTTACCTTATTTAAAAAAATATAGCAAAATTTTATTGAGAAAAGTTGTTTAGAATCAAAAGTTATGCTCAAATACAAAGTCACGGCCTCCTATTCGAATTTTGATTCTTTTTTTTGTGTAAAATTTTGTGTTATCCCCGTATGATAGATATTTTTATTATTCTGATGTTATTAAGAGTTTTTCATATGTAAATTATTATTAGTAAAGCATTTGCCTTGTTAAGAAGAATATTTGCGAAATTCTAAAGTTCTGTTAAATATCGTTGCAACAAACATGAAGTGGACGCTTACCTAAAAAAATATAAATCCAAGTAAATTTTACAAATACGCTTCAAGTTGCTAAAAGTTATTTAAAAGGGTTGTGGTTGTGACTACTTTAAATACATATAAAATCAAAATAATAAAAATATGTATCATACGGGGGTAATACAAAATTTTCCAAAAAAGAATCAAAATTTGAATAGGAGGCCGTGACTTTGTATTTGAGCATAACTTTTAATTCTAAAGAACTTTTCTCAATAAAATTTTGCTAAATTTTTTGAAATAAGGTAACTTTGTTCTTGAACGAATTTCATATTTTTTGTCCTGCCCTGTATATTGTTTGACTTGAAGCCATTCTAAGGGCATCTGATATGGTTATCGAACATGCACTAACTTTTGGCAATATTTAAATTTCGATTGTACAACTAATAAAAAAAATTTCCATTTGTTGCACACTTAATGGACCACACTGTATAATTTTTAGGGTGTTAGGTTTTGCCCCTCCGTATATGAAACTAGCATATTCCAATTTGGATCTAACGAGGGTATTGACTAAAGTCATAAGTGTATCCCTCTTTGCTCCCCAATGATTATGGGAAACAACCTTAATTATGTTCAGAGCCTTTTTGCATTTATCTTTTATGTGACGGAGATGTGGTGTCCATGTTAGCTTTCGATCATATATTACTCCTAGATAGCGCATTTCCGTAACGTATTCGAGCAGTTGTCCATTTAAGTTTAATTTAGGGTTTTCGGAATTGTGCTTTCTTGAAAAGTGAATACATTTTGTTTTCTCTATTGAAAATTTAAGTCCATTGGTCATGCTCCAATGTTGTAGATTATTTAGAGAATTTTGTAAGGATGCTTGAATTCGTTTGACGTCTGAATCTATGGAGTACATTATAATGTCATCCGCAAAAAGTAATACTTTGACTGGGTTTTTAACTGCTTCTATTATATCATTTATTGCGATTAGGAATAGGGATACACTCAGAACTGATCCCTGTGGAACGCCATTACCTTGCAGTTGTTTCTCGGATAGTGTGTTTCCGATTCTAACTTTAAACGTTCTGTTAGACATAAAATTTTCAATAAAATGCACTAGTCTTCCTTTCAATCCCCACTCCACTAGAGTTTTTTTGATTTTGAATTGACAGGTCATATCGTATGCTTTTTTGATGTCTAAAAAAATAGCTATTATCTCTTGTTTAGTTACAAAGGCGTTTTTGATTTCCATTTCCAATTTTGAAAGTTGATCTAGTGTGGACCGTTTCTTACGAAAACCGCTTTGTTCGGCAGCTAATTTGTTTTGGTCTTCTAAGTACCACGTTAGCCTTCTGTTTACCATACTTTCTAGAAGTTTACATAACGTATTTGTTAAGGATATTGGGCGATAGCTATTCGGAGACGTAGTTTCTTTATTCGGTTTTAGTATCGGGATTATTATAGCGTCCCTCCATGAACTTGGATATGTGTTGCTAGACCATATATGGTTATATAGTTTTAGAATGGTGTTTTTTGAGGAAGAAGGAAGGTGTTTCAACATTTCATAGTGAATTGTGTCCGGGCCAGGAGACGAGTCTTTGCTGTTTTGTATGGCGTAACGCAATTCATCATATGTAAAGCACCTATTATAGATTTCTGAATTGTCGTGAGGTATTTTGAAGGGTTGTCTTTCCATTCTTTCTTTGTAATGTATGAAGGAGAGGTCATAGTTATCTGAGTTGGAGGTATGGGCAAATGTATTACTAATTGTATCGGCTATTTCTTTGTCGGTTGTTATAATCTTCGAGTTGATTTTGAGTGCAGGTATATTAAAGTACGTTTTTGTTCCCTTTATCCTTCGAATCTTGTCCCAGACTTCTTTATTACTTGTTGTTGCGTTTATTGAACTTACATAGTTTTCCCATGACTTCTGTTTGCTATTTCTAACAACCCTTCTCGCAATTGCTCTTGCTTTTTTATATTCAACTAAGTTTTGAATGGTTTTGGACTTTTTGTATTTGTTGAATGCTTTATTTTTCATTTTTGTTACGTGTTTGCATTCAGAATTCCACCAGGGAACTTGATACTTTTGGTCATTGAATTGACATATAGGAATTGATAAGGAAGCTGCATCTAAGATTTTATTAGTAATTTGTGTTATATTTGTTTCTATATCGTGTTCTTCTGAAAAGAATATATTATTTAGCTCCATTTTTTTGGTAAAAAGGGTCCAATTAGCATCAGCTATTTTCCATTTTTGTGGAGTTGTGTGCTTCGATGAGTTTATACTTGTATTTAGCACTATCGGGTAGTGATCGCTTCCATATAGACTATGAAGCGGTGACCATGTTAGGAGATGGGTTAGTCGTACATGACAGAGAGATAAATCAATGGCCGAAAATGTTGTTGTTTTAAAATCAAAATGTGTAGGGCGTCCGTCATTAAGGAGTGTCAGGTGGTTGTTGTTGTCTAATATGTTTTCTACTATTCTTCCTTTGCTGTTTGTTTTCTCGCTTCCCCAGATGCTGTTATGTGAGTTAAAATCTCCTACAATTATATACGGGATGGGTAAGTTGTTAATTAGGTTTTCCAGTTCCGTGCTTTCCAGTTGATAATTCGGTGGTATATATATATTGCATATTACCCATTTCTGCGGAAGATATATTTGTATGGCAACTACTTCAAGGTTTGTATGGAGCTGTACAGTTTCCGAGTGTATTTCCTGTTTTATAAAAGTGCTGACTCCGCCCCAGGCTTGGTTTGCACGATAATTGTTGTAGGATTTATATCCTTTTAGGTATGGTGTTCTTTCTTGTTTTAAGTGCGTTTCTTGTAAACATAGTATGTTCGGCTGTTGATCTCTAAGAAGTTGTTGTATATCGTTTAGTCGGGTATAGTAACCATTACAGTTGAATTGAATAATTTTCATCCTTAATCTGTTTGGGAAAGACAGTCCATTTGGGACTGGAAATGTTCCGAAGTGTCGTCGCCATCTGCTTCTTTTCTAAGACTCTTTTTAACGATGCCGATTATTCTTGTAAATTTATACTTAATGCGGCGATGTATTAAGGAAGCATATAGGTCTGTGAGATTATCGAGGAAGCGGTTTACATCTCTTGTGTATTTTCTTGTGACAGTTAGTGGATCGGGTGCGTTAGATACTTCTAAAATATATTTTTTAAGTTCTTCATATGTTATGCCGTAGACGTCTTCTTTTGTTTTAAGAAGATCTTGTAATGGTGCTAGCTGTTCGTCTATTGTTGGTTTGTCCTCTTCTGTATTAGTTTTTGCTTTTTTATTTGTACTTTTTGGTGGTTTAGGTTTTTTAATTAATTCCAGTTGCTCGTTGGTTTGTTGCTCGTCCATATTTTCAATTACTTCACCTGTACAAGATTCCAGGCTGGTTGATTGAAGGGGTCTTTTTTTCTCGTTCTCAGTGGAGGTCGAAATTAGGTTGTCTGTAGTATTGGAGATACATTTAGTTGATATATGGCCAGATTGGTTACACTTATAGCATTTTTGTATATCTTCCTGAATGTAAATTCGGTATTGGTCGTTATCGTATGATATAATGGTAGATTCAGGTATAACTAGGTTATCATTTGGAGCTATGTATGTGAATCTTCGAAAGCTAAGGATGTGTGCATATTCTTGTTCTGGTATTCCTACCTTGATAGCATAAATTGGGGATACTGTCTTGAGACCTATTTCTGTAAATTTCCTTTCTATATAAGAATTCGGGATAGATGGACATATGTTTGAGATGATAATCTTTTTAGCAGGGGTTATAAGTTTGCGCATAGTTGTTTGTTGCCCAGCTACATTTATTATCTCTGTTTTCCCTAATAAGTGTTCTACCATTTCTTTAGACGATAAGTATATGCAAATTCGACCATTTGCCAATCTGGATGCGGCTAGTATGCTGATAGGTTTTACTATTTGCCCTACAGCGTATATATATTCTTTAATCTGTATGCCGTCTATTGAGTTGATAATAATGGCTTGATCTTTTTGTGGATATTTAATTTCCGGTGTTTTTTGGGTTATTTTAGAATAGCTTTGATTTTCTGCATTAACTGTAGCGGCATTTTTGTTTACAGCTCCATCCCTTTGGCTGGGGATCCTGCTATTATTTCCTGTTGGGGTATTCAGTAAAATAAATTAATAACTATGATTATTTTTTTCGTAGCGATCTCAACCAATCTTGTATAATTTAGATTATACAACTCATTATAAATTTGGCCAATAGTAATTGAGAATTTTACTTAGTTACAAGGTATAGATAAACGGATATACCCTTGACGACGTGGTATAATCACTTCGGTGTTTGGGTGGGTCCAACAAAGCAAAAATAATGAATAATAATAATCGAGAGCCATGGAAATAATAGTATATTATGTTATTAGGAGCAAAAGTTATATTTTATGTGGCGAGGCTGGACGGGTTATCTGCCGAGCTTGCGAGGCAGATAAGTACAGCCGAGCCACATAAAGATACTTTTGCTCCGAATAACATATAGTATTTTTTCTTCAAACGTTTTTATAACAAATTATTTCCAACTTTGTGAACAAAATTCGAAGAAAATTACTTGATCTCGTCAGCGGCAGATAATATTATCTGCAGCTGACGAGCGGCAGATAAAGTTGTCAGCGGCAGATAATATTATCTGCCGCTTGGCAATAAAGTGACAGTTTAGCATCATCAATCCAGCAGTATAATGCCATATTTTATTGCCGTTTGAAGAAAAAATAATTTATTATTATCGGTCTATTCATTATATAATCGTAACGAATACCATTCGAGCAATCGAAAATAATGATTATTTTCGATGCTCTTGTGATATTATAACTGATTATACAAAACCGATTACACTAGAGTAACTTCACTAGACGACGCAATACATAACTTTTGTCAACTTGATTTTGTTTTCATGGAGATGACTTTTAGCTAGGTTAATACAAACAAGTCAGTATGACAGAATAATCCTCCCACTGCGCGGTCGGACTATTTAACTTGTCAAACTGACACTCTTTTATTATTGTGCAACAAGTTATCGACATATAATCCGATAATGTCAAAGTACTTATAGTACTACTACTGATTATATCTAAATTAAATTTGTTTTAGATAATCGAAAGTCAATTTGCTGATGAACTACCAATACCATTGTAGAAAATAGAATTTTGGATGAAAGAACCGTGTTACTTGACTCAATATGCGTTTTATTTGCTTTATTATTAATTAAGCTGCATGTTAATTATATTTTATCTTAAGTACTTTGTCATTTTAAGACCATATCAATATTAACCAGTGTTGTCAACCTACGATCTTCTCTGAATATGCCGATCTTACGGTCAAAGTTTTCTCGAGTACACCCAGAATGCACTATTTGCATATTCGCAGCTTCTTCTGCCATATTTGAACTTCTGAGAGCAGTTTTTTACTACTTGATTGGAAAAAGCAGAATCCGCAAGCACGGCAACCATATTTGCATCAATTTGTTTTGGTGTTAAACATTTATTTTAAAGGTGGATGAATGAAGCTCACTTTGTTCCATTTTTCAAAATCTTTGCACAACCGCTACTTAGTCTATTCGTTCATTTGTTAACTGAATAAGCAATAGATGCACATGATTAAAATAATTGTTTAGTATGGTTATTTGTATTCACCAGTTCTACGGCACTTGTATAATAAGTAGAAAAAGAATAATATTAGAAATTAGGATAACAAATTATTCACTTGAAGTGAGGAAAACTTCAAAATATTTATAAAAATAACATATTGTAGTTGACGATGTATTTTCTGTGGTTTTATGGATTAAAAATATATTATGGAATAGCAAAACTTGAGATGCAGTAGAATATGCAATTTTTAAAATTAAATTTATTACTTTATAGACGATACTACATATTTTTTTGTTTTTGGAGATTATTTTATTTCATTTATTGAATGTATTGATTTTGTACTATTACAGCTAAAAATGCTCATTAGACAAATAGCCACTTCTGGTTATTAGTTAAATATTACCTATTTGATATTTCACATTTTAATAACGTTTGTGGAAAAAATATATGTATATAAGAACTGGAATTATCATTTACGACATTATTATAAAGTACAGTTTTTAGATTTGCAATCCGAATAATATTAGAACCATTGCTGTTACGTTTAGCATTTCCACTAAATTTTGCAATAGTAAAACACAGTTTCCGCCAAAAATAAAACAAAAATATATCGATTCCAAGCATAGTTCTCTAGTGGATTGCAAAAAGTGCAATTTAATGCAGAACGTTCCTCTCGGTGCTAACTCAGGTGAAATTCCGGATACGTCGTATCGGCAAATTAATTAAAGCGCACACCAAAACGCGTGTTTGAGCATTCGCGGTGCTGTTTTCTAAAGGGAGATTTAACTAAATGAATTCTTATTAAAGTGTAGCCCGACCCCATGCCGGCGTTCAATCAAATCGTCTTTTAGTTCCCAATTTCGGTCGTAATAGGTAAGTTGTGAGACGTAACAGGCCTTTAATTAAATGTTTTGGATCCCCAGAGGTGTGCCCTTTGGTCAAGCAATCATGTAGCAAATCCGGATCAATTTGTTTGCAAATCAGTTTAGCACTCCCAGGTTGTCCTTGCTTTACCACTTACAGCCCTTCTACGTGACCCCAAATTGATTGTTATTTAGTTAAATATGTAATTTGCTCGCGCGCCTATGAGAGTCGCCGCGTTGCAAATTTCGCACTTATTACTTTAAAATTACTTTTTGTTTTTAATTTTGGCGAGGGTAGCGGTTTAATCCCGTTTAAGGAACGTGGTTTCTCCTGGCTTCTAAGCGAGTTACTTTAAAATTTCATTTAGTCTAAATAAGTGTGGCGGTATATAAACGAAAAAAGTCAGCAACTTAAAAAGCTACTACAAATATGTAATATTAGAGGAAATAGTAGTTGACAGATATTTTCCTTAATATATTCGCTTCAAGTAATTTTAAATATTTGTGGACTTATAATATTATTTGAAGATATTATTTGAGTGCATATTAGTAAGTAGTAAAATCTGGCGAATATACAACTCCAGATTGTTAGCGAGGCTAGTTCAGCGAAGCGATGTCAAACTATTGGCATCCTCTTCTGCATTACTGATTTGTTTGCAGTAAAATGAATACGTATATATTTAAGAGTGTTCGTGATGCTATCTCTCTTTGACTGATTTCTTCGACACAGATAAAGAATTACCTGGTTGTCGCACTGGAAACTCGTTTTACGAGTTCATATTAAATCGACCACGGTTCTTTCTCTCGTCAATATGTATACTACGGCGAGGCATTTTTGTTACCACTTAATGGGCTGGACACTGAATGTTTGACGAAACGAATTATTTGCAATACTCAAAATTTGCAGTAATTACCAGTCTTTAATCGACTCCTATTATTGCGCTAAGTCTGACTTTCACCAAAGAAATATTGTAATAATGTGGTGAGTGCAGTTTTATTTTTTATTGAAAGAAGTATGTAATAGTGAAATTTATACTAGTATAAATGTTGATAAAAAAATAAACTTTGAGATACAACGTTCACATTAGATATGTGAGCTTTTATTGAAATTTCAAACATCTTTTTCCAGTGATACTTATGCTTTCCTTTCAAATAAAGGGTACTTTATTCTTAACCAAATTTCACGTTGTCTCGTTTTCTAACCACCCTGTATGTTATTTTGAAATTTTGGTGGCGGCTCCGGACTTACTAGATGAAGCAAAACTTTTTATGAAGAATGACTGTTCTTTCTAAAATGCAAAATACGGAAGTTTACAAGTATAGTTGAGTCAATCCGGGGACACACTGTATAGTTGCAGTTATGAACTTTGTTATACTAATCATTTACTCGGTGTACCAATTAAGTTCTGTTAACCAAACCTCAAAACAAGCTCATTTAATAATTTTTTTACACGTGAAACTTTTTACTAAAGTTGGGATATGTATTTTTAAATATCTTAAATTAAAATTCTTTTGTACCTTCAAACTCTATATCGGTTATGTACATTTTTTTATCTAAAGTGTGCGTTGACAGTTTATCCAACCTTTTAATTCAACAGCTTTTATGAATGCCATTGTTCAACTTATTTCAGGTAATTGTTGATCAAGTATTAAAGGAATTATTTTATTTACAATATTTTTTTTTCAAATACGTTTCAATCGAATCTTCGACACACAACTAGTCCAACTTTATCAAAAGTTCTCTGGTACCAGCTTACAGCAGTTAAGTGCAGCCAATTGATGAACTCCATCCAGCGTACAGCAATATCCTCCACATACCCTACGATGCTGATACTGCAATACTTAGTAAAATCAATAAATAATAAACCTTTTCATTTGAAATTGTACTATAATTAGAAATTAACCAAACCTATTTCATTGAATAGATTTTAATTTGGTTATACATTTTAGAAAATGGGTGTATTTTCCCTTAAGGAAAATAATATACTGTTTGTTATTTGTAATACTATCATTCTCTTAGCACCTAGTCTAATTATAAAATTTTATAGTTACTGTTACAAATTTGACTTATTAATTAAACTTAACATTATTATATTTTATTAGTAATTATGTTTTGTTGTAATTTAAAGACTTATTGGCGCTCATGATATTTGGTAATTACATTATTTAAAGAACTGCACACCGTCTTCACTAAATCTAGCTGGCGACCCTGAAATATATTTTCATAGCGTTACGATTTTTGCAGATATTAACATTATAGCTAACATCCTCTTCTATTATTTTCGTGAGTAATGTTCAACTCAATCGGCTGTTTTATTTCTCAAATTATAGTACAAAAAATTAAATAAATTTACATTGGGAGGTTTTGAGTTTCAATACCTGTTAGTCATAAGTTTTTTCTATGGATCCACTAGCTAACCGAGCAGTTACTTCGAATGTCTGTCAACGAGATTGAAGAAAATTCAACAGCGAACTCAGCGACCGAACCTGACAAGCATCGTTGGATCAAGAAGAAAATAAAATTTTGGTATAATAAAAAATCAGTTGTCTCTTGGCAACTTTATAAACTTTGCCCTTTACTGTGGAAAACGTTACATAATTTACAATGCTCTAAACTCATATTCAGAATCAAAGATACGGTTGTTCAATTTCATAATAACGTTGTTCTTAAATTATTTAATAAAATCAACATTTTAAGATGTAGTAACAAAAATGAAAAATTTTAAATTAATCGAAAACGGTCTGATTATGAGCTCCATCCAAAAGTTTTTAATTTTTTTAATATTTTCTTTAATAGTGATGATATGTAGTTACTTAATTAATTTATTAAATACGACCATTCTTATTTTAATAAGACGCAAGAGATTTTTGTGTCCAATCTAATAGCATAATGCACTCTACGAAAGTTAACAATCTGGATTACCTCAGATCATCATTTTGGAAAAAAATGGTATCAATATAACAATAACATTAATAACTATAAAGGTTGCTTTAACGACACTACTATTAATTTAATAAAGAAATTCAGTAACCCCTACTCAAACCTCCTTTTTTATAAAAGCAGAGAGGGGTAATGTTCTAATAATACTTAATAAGATCGGTTAGTTGTATAAGGTACGTGATTTCCTTAACGCCCCTGAAATTATTGATAATGATTCGATGAATAAATTTGATTCTGAAATTAGAAAAGAAATAATGTATATCATAATCGTTTTACTGTCCTTAATTTAGATACAAACTAGAAATCTCTTCAACATATGAATCCAAGGTCCTCTTTGCTATATAGGTTGCCTAAAATTCATAAACTTCTAAATCCCATACGGCCAGAAGTTGCTCTTATTAACACTTCCACTTATAAAATTAATAATTGGTTAAATAATATTATTAGAAATTCAATCGAATTTAAACTCCAGTTTAGCATAAGAAATTAGTTGGATCTCATAACCAAACTTAATCAAGTAAAATTTCCTACTAATTATTTTATTTACTAGCAACATGATATTGTACATTTTCGTCATAGAAGCAAAATATGAAAAGCTACTCATAACTCCCAAGGGACTTGTCAAATTATTTCTCCCTCAAACTCGTAGTTACCATGCAACCACAAATAAGGTCTTGGCAACCATACAATGAGGCAATCCTTGATGTTACTTACATATTCTAATTTTAAATGTCATGACATTTTTAAATTTCCTACTATTCTTACTAATATGCTAGTAAATAAAATATTGTATGCACCACGTTAGATATTCATGTTCTTTACCTTCGGTTGACCTACAGACCTCGGGCCAGAGCCCTCGGTCGGTAACACATGTCAACTTCAGGGAAAAAACATATTCATATCTCCCTTAATGCATAAATATCTATTTTTCCACGACCGGGAGTAGAAGTCGGTTTCTATAGCATCAAAATTGTCACAGAAGTAAAACATTTACTCCCTAGAGACTAAATAAGAAAAAAAATTCCTAGGGAGTTTTCATTATGACTGACACAACAATTATGTCAAATTAGAGGTTATCAGGTTAGGTTTTGCGTCAGTTTTGACACAAACTGACGCAAAACCTTACCTGCTAACCTCGAATTTGACATAATTGTGAGCTCTTGTCATAATGACTTACAGTGCCACCAACTTTAAAATTTACCATACGCTACTAATTTTAAAATAATTGTGACTAAAATGTCATAAATGACGTTTAAAAAATACAGGTTTTTCGTTTTAAATCTTCCAGCAACGTGAAAAAAATAGTATATGCAACTCGGGGAGAATGCTATTTTGCTTCGGTGCAATTTCTCACTCTCGGACTTCGCCCTCGATTCAGAAATTGCACCTCAGCAAAATAACGCATTTCTCTCCCTTATTGCATAATCTACTATATTGTTTCTTTTGACCTAACAAACCTTTTTCCTAGTATTCCGTCTAATGAAGGTTTTGACTGCATCGAAAATTATTTAGTAGTTTCAGATTTTTTATACACCAAAGTTAATTGTCTTTTATCACTTTTGTATAGTCAATGGAAGCAAAAAAATTAATAACTCTTCATATAAACAGCTTCTGGGCTTGGCTACGGAATCCAACTTTTCTCCTCTTGGCAGAAACTGTCACGGATAATCTTGAAACGAACTTTGCGGCTTAATTCGTTCTTAATTAATAAAATTGTTTTTTTTTTGGAAGATGTGTTGACAATAATGGGTTCTAAAGAGGACATTTTAAACTTACTTGAATAGCTTAATTCTTTACATTCCAGCATAAATTTTATAGAATTTTAAAAGGTTTGAGCCTTCCGTTTTTGAATCTTTTGCTTCTCAATAAACCAAACAAAATTGAATTCAATATTTACAGGACACCAACCACAACCGATTTTTCTTCTAATCATCATATATTTCACAAATGATTTTTTTTTATTCCTATTCCGCAAATTGCTCTTGACTCCATTATCTAAAGCAGGGATGTACAACTTCAAGTAGGCCAAGGTTATGAGGGCCACGTCATGAAATGTGTCGTATTTGAGTTATTTGTAATAAGAAATAAATATAAAACGTGTATATTTGGATACTAATTTTTATTTATTCAAGAAGTTTAATATGTTACATTACAAAAACCATTGAAACATAAAAAGAGATATACAGGGTGTTTCCTGAGGTAACCGACAAACGTACACCATGTGTTCTAGAGGCAATTCTGAACAAAAAAATTCCTATACACTTTAGGTTAATTCCTTTCCGTTGTTAAGACAAAAAAAATGTGGTATCAATTAATGTAAATTTACGTCTAGAGATAAGTAGGCTAAATAAAATGACATTTGTTGATAAGTAAGAACTGTCAAAGTAATAATTAATTAACAACAATTAACAACTAGAAGAACGAAAGAGTTTTATAAGAAGCATTTTGTAGCACGCACGGATTTAGGGTACGACGAGCGAAGTGAGGAGTGCCTTAAAGGAGTAAGTGCTACAAAATGCCTTATAAACGAGGTATTATACAGTATTTTATATACTTTGCCACTTTTTTAAGCAAAAAAAATTAAAAAAAATTAGTATTTTTTATATAGCATCGCTTTTTGTCTATTACGATACGCAAACGGGTATCGTAATAGCCTCAGTACGAACGCAAAGTAGATAAACACTATTTAAAACAATCAAAAGCACGTGGCAGTGTGCATAGTCGCCGTGTATGAACGACGGCATCGTTTCCCTCTCCAGTAGAAACTAAGACAAGTACCCCGATAACGCGGTAAAAAAGGTATAAAAGAAGTTTTCACTGCCACTTGAGATTTATCCTCCTCAACTATCCTTCTACTTTCCTACCTGGGTCCTCCAATCTGGTAAGCTGAACTATCTAACGGAGTAGACCTCCAACCCTTACCAGTCCAGGCTTTATGGGAGGTGGCAAGCTGAACTGTCAGCCCTGAAGCTAAAACTTTTCGTACCCGTAAAGCGAAGCCGCTAGAATTCGATGTTACCCTGGTTGCTGAACTCTATTGGGAAATCGAATCCTTGAGGCTAAAACCCTAGCTTGGTTGCTGAACTGTCTCGCAGGGTTAACTGCTTAAAGCAATTCTCGACCGCGTAATCTTTAAGCGCAAATACCGGCGCTCCAGAACCACTACACCGAGGTGTGTAACACACCACATAACCTAAATGTACTAATAATAGGACCCGTAAGGATCGCATCATCTGTACAATAGCCGCACGTCCTAAACTCACCTGGAGGGTCCGTTTTGGACGTTTAACATCTTTCGAAGATCGAGCTCGCCTTCCACGAATTCACTGTCGGCGAGCTGTCAAATCCATTTTCCCGGCTAAAAGCGAACAGAATTTCGCCGCATCGTTGCTCCAGGATCCACGCCAAGGCACTATAGGGCACACTCCGCACTGGTATCTATGCGACACTACCAATCCCAGGTAACCCTTAAACTTTCTCAATTCAACGCCTAATTGCAGAGCAATAGACTGTAAACAAACGGCGAACCTAGAAGGTCAACCGCTGGGGACATTAGCATTAGCACGTCGCCGCTGACAGCCGTCTTCTGTAATTACCTGCTGCACTTGGTGCAACGCTCGTTGTAACAGTCCTCTGTACAGCTCTGCTAGGTGGGTTGCAGTTCTCCGGAAAAGAAAGAATCGCGACCCCCCCCCCCAGAAGTTTTCGTTATTTGCATAATGTACAATTCAGTTTTACTTTGAATTAATACTTATTTTATAATTATAGCTAAACACAATATATTCTTGGTAATTACATGGTGTTTGCTTGGTTCTATATATTTGAGTTTGATCGAATTCTGTCTCCGATTTGAGTTGCCCGAGTTGTTAATCCAGAACGCCCAGAACGTTCGAAACGTTACATATTTTTGTACCTTTGTCTTATGTACCTATGTTATATGGTTTTCAATAATTTAGAATCTATATTCCAGATTTATGTTTTCTGAAAGTATAATATATCCGCAGGCCGCAAAAAATATACTGGCGGGCCGCAGGCTACATGCTGGATAGATCTGATCTAGAGAAAGTGCCATCAAGATGCTCAATTTAATTTAAAAGATTGAAGTTAATATAGTCATGCTTTCATATTATAAATTATTCTAAAAATAAAAATCTTACAATCTTATTCCGTTACCCCATTTCTTATACATCGATTGCATATTTCGGTAATATTTTAATTGTAATTGAAAGCAACTTTTCTAAATTTAATATAACATTTTCTTTTTCAAACAACTTAAATCTTGCTTCTCGTTTGATTCAGAATAAAGATTCCATTCCTGTTTTAGATAATTTAGGTATTTACTTGTTGAATTGCTTTTGTTGCCCTTCTTTTAACGTAGGACAAACCGGAATATCTTTTAAAAAACGATTTCTTGAACACAAACCTGTAAGCTTTAATAATGGATTAATATATGTAATATAATATAAGTAATAACAATCACAGTTTTGATTTTGACAATTGTTAAGTAAGTATGCGTAATTGCACATTTCGCAGCTATTGCGCAACACCACGTTTTACGTTTCGTGGTGATTTGACTGTGTCACCTTTTATGACTTCTGTTAGGATAAAGATGTTTAGTTCCGTGCTTCTGCGCCTTGCCCTTTTCACCGTTGTTAGTTACTATCAAAGATAAGCTCTCCAAACGCTAGGGATGGGCTATCCAAGGAAGAATTAATTTTCTTAACAATAATTTTGATATTTTACATATTAACAGTAATAGTTAACAATCTGGATTACCTCAGATCATCATTTTGGAAAAAAATGGTATCAATATAACAATAACATTAATAACTATAAAGGTTGCTTTAACGACACTACTATTAATTTAATAAAGAAATTCAGTAACCCCTACTCAAACCTCCTTTTTTATAAAAGCAGAGAGGGGTAATGTTCTAATAATACTTAATAAGATCGGTTAGTTGTATAAGGTACGTGATTTCCTTAACGCCCCTGAAATTATTGATAATGATTCGATGAATAAATTTGATTCTGAAATTAGAAAAGAAATAATGTATATCATAATCGTTTTACTGTCCTTAATTTAGATACAAACTAGAAATCTCTTCAACATATGAATCCAAGGTCCTCTTTGCTATATAGGTTGCCTAAAATTCATAAACTTCTAAATCCCATACGGCCAGAAGTTGCTCTTATTAACACTTCCACTTATAAAATTAATAATTGGTTAAATAATATTATTAGAAATTCAATCGAATTTAAACTCCAGTTTAGCATAAGAAATTAGTTGGATCTCATAACCAAACTTAATCAAGTAAAATTTCCTACTAATTATTTTATTTACTAGCAACATGATATTGTACATTTTCGTCATAGAAGCAAAATATGAAAAGCTACTCATAACTCCCAAGGGACTTGTCAAATTATTTCTCCCTCAAACTCGTAGTTACCATGCAACCACAAATAAGGTCTTGGCAACCATACAATGAGGCAATCCTTGATGTTACTTACATATTCTAATTTTAAATGTCATTATGACATTTTTAAATTTCCTACTATTCTTACTAATATGCTAGTAAATAAAATATTGTATGCACCACGTTAGATATTCATGTTCTTTACCTTCGGTTGACCTACAGACCTCGGGCCAGAGCCCTCGGTCGGTAACACATGTCAACTTCAGGGAAAAAACATATTCATATCTCCCTTAATGCATAAATATCTATTTTTCCACGACCGGGAGTAGAAGTCGGTTTCTATAGCATCAAAATTGTCACAGAAGTAAAACATTTACTCCCTAGAGACTAAATAAGAAAAAAAATTCCTAGGGAGTTTTCATTATGACTGACACAACAATTATGTCAAATTAGAGGTTATCAGGTTAGGTTTTGCGTCAGTTTTGACACAAACTGACGCAAAACCTTACCTGCTAACCTCGAATTTGACATAATTGTGAGCTCTTGTCATAATGACTTACAGTGCCACCAACTTTAAAATTTACCATACGCTACTAATTTTAAAATAATTGTGACTAAAATGTCATAAATGACGTTTAAAAAATACAGGTTTTTCGTTTTAAATCTTCCAGCAACGTGAAAAAAATAGTATATGCAACTCGGGGAGAATGCTATTTTGCTTCGGTGCAATTTCTCACTCTCGGACTTCGCCCTCGATTCAGAAATTGCACCTCAGCAAAATAACGCATTTCTCTCCCTTATTGCATAATCTACTATATTGTTTCTTTTGACCTAACAAACCTTTTTCCTAGTATTCCGTCTAATGAAGGTTTTGACTGCATCGAAAATTATTTAGTAGTTTCAGATTTTTTATACACCAAAGTTAATTGTCTTTTATCACTTTTGTATAGTCAATGGAAGCAAAAAAATTAATAACTCTTCATATAAACAGCTTCTGGGCTTGGCTACGGAATCCAACTTTTCTCCTCTTGGCAGAAACTGTCACGGATAATCTTGAAACGAACTTTGCGGCTTAATTCGTTCTTAATTAATAAAATTGTTTTTTTTTTGGAAGATGTGTTGACAATAATGGGTTCTAAAGAGGACATTTTAAACTTACTTGAATAGCTTAATTCTTTACATTCCAGCATAAATTTTATAGAATTTTAAAAGGTTTGAGCCTTCCGTTTTTGAATCTTTTGCTTCTCAATAAACCAAACAAAATTGAATTCAATATTTACAGGACACCAACCACAACCGATTTTTCTTCTAATCATCATATATTTCACAAATGATTTTTTTTTATTCCTATTCCGCAAATTGCTCTTGACTCCATTATCTAAAGCAGGGATGTACAACTTCAAGTAGGCCAAGGTTATGAGGGCCACGTCATGAAATGTGTCGTATTTGAGTTATTTGTAATAAGAAATAAATATAAAACGTGTATATTTGGATACTAATTTTTATTTATTCAAGAAGTTTAATATGTTACATTACAAAAACCATTGAAACATAAAAAGAGATATACAGGGTGTTTCCTGAGGTAACCGACAAACGTACACCATGTGTTCTAGAGGCAATTCTGAACAAAAAAATTCCTATACACTTTAGGTTAATTCCTTTCCGTTGTTAAGACAAAAAAAATGTGGTATCAATTAATGTAAATTTACGTCTAGAGATAAGTAGGCTAAATAAAATGACATTTGTTGATAAGTAAGAACTGTCAAAGTAATAATTAATTAACAACAATTAACAACTAGAAGAACGAAAGAGTTTTATAAGAAGCATTTTGTAGCACGCACGGATTTAGGGTACGACGAGCGAAGTGAGGAGTGCCTTAAAGGAGTAAGTGCTACAAAATGCCTTATAAACGAGGTATTATACAGTATTTTATATACTTTGCCACTTTTTTAAGCAAAAAAAATTAAAAAAAATTAGTATTTTTTATATAGCATCGCTTTTTGTCTATTACGATACGCAAACGGGTATCGTAATAGCCTCAGTACGAACGCAAAGTAGATAAACACTATTTAAAACAATCAAAAGCACGTGGCAGTGTGCATAGTCGCCGTGTATGAACGACGGCATCGTTTCCCTCTCCAGTAGAAACTAAGACAAGTACCCCGATAACGCGGTAAAAAAGGTATAAAAGAAGTTTTCACTGCCACTTGAGATTTATCCTCCTCAACTATCCTTCTACTTTCCTACCTGGGTCCTCCAATCTGGTAAGCTGAACTATCTAACGGAGTAGACCTCCAACCCTTACCAGTCCAGGCTTTATGGGAGGTGGCAAGCTGAACTGTCAGCCCTGAAGCTAAAACTTTTCGTACCCGTAAAGCGAAGCCGCTAGAATTCGATGTTACCCTGGTTGCTGAACTCTATTGGGAAATCGAATCCTTGAGGCTAAAACCCTAGCTTGGTTGCTGAACTGTCTCGCAGGGTTAACTGCTTAAAGCAATTCTCGACCGCGTAATCTTTAAGCGCAAATACCGGCGCTCCAGAACCACTACACCGAGGTGTGTAACACACCACATAACCTAAATGTACTAATAATAGGACCCGTAAGGATCGCATCATCTGTACAATAGCCGCACGTCCTAAACTCACCTGGAGGGTCCGTTTTGGACGTTTAACATCTTTCGAAGATCGAGCTCGCCTTCCACGAATTCACTGTCGGCGAGCTGTCAAATCCATTTTCCCGGCTAAAAGCGAACAGAATTTCGCCGCATCGTTGCTCCAGGATCCACGCCAAGGCACTATAGGGCACACTCCGCACTGGTATCTATGCGACACTACCAATCCCAGGTAACCCTTAAACTTTCTCAATTCAACGCCTAATTGCAGAGCAATAGACTGTAAACAAACGGCGAACCTAGAAGGTCAACCGCTGGGGACATTAGCATTAGCACGTCGCCGCTGACAGCCGTCTTCTGTAATTACCTGCTGCACTTGGTGCAACGCTCGTTGTAACAGTCCTCTGTACAGCTCTGCTAGGTGGGTTGCAGTTCTCCGGAAAAGAAAGAATCGCGACCCCCCCCCCCCCAGAAGTTTTCGTTATTTGCATAATGTACAATTCAGTTTTACTTTGAATTAATACTTATTTTATAATTATAGCTAAACACAATATATTCTTGGTAATTACATGGTGTTTGCTTGGTTCTATATATTTGAGTTTGATCGAATTCTGTCTCCGATTTGAGTTGCCCGAGTTGTTAATCCAGAACGCCCAGAACGTTCGAAACGTTACATATTTTTGTACCTTTGTCTTATGTACCTATGTTATATGGTTTTCAATAATTTAGAATCTATATTCCAGATTTATGTTTTCTGAAAGTATAATATATCCGCAGGCCGCAAAAAATATACTGGCGGGCCGCAGGCTACATGCTGGATAGATCTGATCTAGAGAAAGTGCCATCAAGATGCTCAATTTAATTTAAAAGATTGAAGTTAATATAGTCATGCTTTCATATTATAAATTATTCTAAAAATAAAAATCTTACAATCTTATTCCGTTACCCCATTTCTTATACATCGATTGCATATTTCGGTAATATTTTAATTGTAATTGAAAGCAACTTTTCTAAATTTAATATAACATTTTCTTTTTCAAACAACTTAAATCTTGCTTCTCGTTTGATTCAGAATAAAGATTCCATTCCTGTTTTAGATAATTTAGGTATTTACTTGTTGAATTGCTTTTGTTGCCCTTCTTTTAACGTAGGACAAACCGGAATATCTTTTAAAAAACGATTTCTTGAACACAAACCTGTAAGCTTTAATAATGGATTAATATATGTAATATAATATAAGTAATAACAATCACAGTTTTGATTTTGACAATTGTTAAGTAAGTATGCGTAATTGCACATTTCGCAGCTATTGCGCAACACCACGTTTTACGTTTCGTGGTGATTTGACTGTGTCACCTTTTATGACTTCTGTTAGGATAAAGATGTTTAGTTCCGTGCTTCTGCGCCTTGCCGTTTTCACCGTTGTTAGTTACTATCAAAGATAAGCTCTCCAAACGCTAGGGATGGGCTATCCAAGGAAGAATTAATTTTCTTAACAATAATTTTGATATTTTACATATTAACAGTAATAGTTAACAATCTGGATTACCTCAGATCATCATTTTGGAAAAAAATGGTATCAATATAACAATAACATTAATAACTATAAAGGTTGCTTTAACGACACTACTATTAATTTAATAAAGAAATTCAGTAACCCCTACTCAAACCTCCTTTTTTATAAAAGCAGAGAGGGGTAATGTTCTAATAATACTTAATAAGATCGGTTAGTTGTATAAGGTACGTGATTTCCTTAACGCCCCTGAAATTATTGATAATGATTCGATGAATAAATTTGATTCTGAAATTAGAAAAGAAATAATGTATATCATAATCGTTTTACTGTCCTTAATTTAGATACAAACTAGAAATCTCTTCAACATATGAATCCAAGGTCCTCTTTGCTATATAGGTTGCCTAAAATTCATAAACTTCTAAATCCCATACGGCCAGAAGTTGCTCTTATTAACACTTCCACTTATAAAATTAATAATTGGTTAAATAATATTATTAGAAATTCAATCGAATTTAAACTCCAGTTTAGCATAAGAAATTAGTTGGATCTCATAACCAAACTTAATCAAGTAAAATTTCCTACTAATTATTTTATTTACTAGCAACATGATATTGTACATTTTCGTCATAGAAGCAAAATATGAAAAGCTACTCATAACTCCCAAGGGACTTGTCAAATTATTTCTCCCTCAAACTCGTAGTTACCATGCAATCACAAATAAGGTCTTGGCAACCATACAATGAGGCAATCCTTGATGTTACTTACATATTCTAATTTTAAATGTCATTATGACATTTTTAAATTTCCTACTATTCTTACTAATATGCTAGTAAATAAAATATTGTATGCACCACGTTAGATATTCATGTTCTTTACCTTCGGTTGACCTACAGACCTCGGGCCAGAGCCCTCGGTCGGTAACACATGTCAACTTCAGGGAAAAAACATATTCATATCTCCCTTAATGCATAAATATCTATTTTTCCACGACCGGGAGTAGAAGTCGGTTTCTATAGCATCAAAATTGTCACAGAAGTAAAACATTTACTCCCTAGAGACTAAATAAGAAAAAAAATTCCTAGGGAGTTTTCATTATGACTGACACAACAATTATGTCAAATTAGAGGTTATCAGGTTAGGTTTTGCGTCAGTTTTGACACAAACTGACGCAAAACCTTACCTGCTAACCTCGAATTTGACATAATTGTGAGCTCTTGTCATAATGACTTACAGTGCCACCAACTTTAAAATTTACCATACGCTACTAATTTTAAAATAATTGTGACTAAAATGTCATAAATGACGTTTAAAAAATACAGGTTTTTCGTTTTAAATCTTCCAGCAACGTGAAAAAAATAGTATATGCAACTCGGGGAGAATGCTATTTTGCTTCGGTGCAATTTCTCACTCTCGGACTTCGCCCTCGATTCAGAAATTGCACCTCAGCAAAATAACGCATTTCTCTCCCTTATTGCATAATCTACTATATTGTTTCTTTTGACCTAACAAACCTTTTTCCTAGTATTCCGTCTAATGAAGGTTTTGACTGCATCGAAAATTATTTAGTAGTTTCAGATTTTTTATACACCAAAGTTAATTGTCTTTTATCACTTTTGTATAGTCAATGGAAGCAAAAAAATTAATAACTCTTCATATAAACAGCTTCTGGGCTTGGCTACGGAATCCAACTTTTCTCCTCTTGGCAGAAACTGTCACGGATAATCTTGAAACGAACTTTGCGGCTTAATTCGTTCTTAATTAATAAAATTGTTTTTTTTTTGGAAGATGTGTTGACAATAATGGGTTCTAAAGAGGACATTTTAAACTTACTTGAATAGCTTAATTCTTTACATTCCAGCATAAATTTTATAGAATTTTAAAAGGTTTGAGCCTTCCGTTTTTGAATCTTTTGCTTCTCAATAAACCAAACAAAATTGAATTCAATATTTACAGGACACCAACCACAACCGATTTTTCTTCTAATCATCATATATTTCACAAATGATTTTTTTTTATTCCTATTCCGCAAATTGCTCTTGACTCCATTATCTAAAGCAGGGATGTACAACTTCAAGTAGGCCAAGGTTATGAGGGCCACGTCATGAAATGTGTCGTATTTGAGTTATTTGTAATAAGAAATAAATATAAAACGTGTATATTTGGATACTAATTTTTATTTATTCAAGAAGTTTAATATGTTACATTACAAAAACCATTGAAACATAAAAAGAGATATACAGGGTGTTTCCTGAGGTAACCGACAAACGTACACCATGTGTTCTAGAGGCAATTCTGAACAAAAAAATTCCTATACACTTTAGGTTAATTCCTTTCCGTTGTTAAGACAAAAAAAATGTGGTATCAATTAATGTAAATTTACGTCTAGAGATAAGTAGGCTAAATAAAATGACATTTGTTGATAAGTAAGAACTGTCAAAGTAATAATTAATTAACAACAATTAACAACTAGAAGAACGAAAGAGTTTTATAAGAAGCATTTTGTAGCACGCACGGATTTAGGGTACGACGAGCGAAGTGAGGAGTGTCTTAAAGGAGTAAGTGCTACAAAATGCCTTATAAACGAGGTATTATACAGTATTTTATATACTTTGCCACTTTTTTAAGCAAAAAAAATTAAAAAAAATTAGTATTTTTTATATAGCATCGCTTTTTGTCTATTACGATACGCAAACGGGTATCGTAATAGCCTCAGTACGAACGCAAAGTAGATAAACACTATTTAAAACAATCAAAAGCACGTGGCAGTGTGCATAGTCGCCGTGTATGAACGACGGCATCGTTTCCCTCTCCAGTAGAAACTAAGACAAGTACCCCGATAACGCGGTAAAAAAGGTATAAAAGAAGTTTTCACTGCCACTTGAGATTTATCCTCCTCAACTATCCTTCTACTTTCCTACCTGGGTCCTCCAATCTGGTAAGCTGAACTATCTAACGGAGTAGACCTCCAACCCTTACCAGTCCAGGCTTTATGGGAGGTGGCAAGCTGAACTGTCAGCCCTGAAGCTAAAACTTTTCGTACCCGTAAAGCGAAGCCGCTAGAATTCGATGTTACCCTGGTTGCTGAACTCTATTGGGAAATCGAATCCTTGAGGCTAAAACCCTAGCTTGGTTGCTGAACTGTCTCGCAGGGTTAACTGCTTAAAGCAATTCTCGACCGCGTAATCTTTAAGCGCAAATACCGGCGCTCCAGAACCACTACACCGAGGTGTGTAACACACCACATAACCTAAATGTACTAATAATAGGACCCGTAAGGATCGCATCATCTGTACAATAGCCGCACGTCCTAAACTCACCTGGAGGGTCCGTTTTGGACGTTTAACATCTTTCGAAGATCGAGCTCGCCTTCCACGAATTCACTGTCGGCGAGCTGTCAAATCCATTTTCCCGGCTAAAAGCGAACAGAATTTCGCCGCATCGTTGCTCCAGGATCCACGCCAAGGCACTATAGGGCACACTCCGCACTGGTATCTATGCGACACTACCAATCCCAGGTAACCCTTAAACTTTCTCAATTCAACGCCTAATTGCAGAGCAATAGACTGTAAACAAACGGCGAACCTAGAAGGTCAACCGCTGGGGACATTAGCATTAGCACGTCGCCGCTGACAGCCGTCTTCTGTAATTACCTGCTGCACTTGGTGCAACGCTCGTTGTAACAGTCCTCTGTACAGCTCTGCTAGGTGGGTTGCAGTTCTCCGGAAAAGAAAGAATCGCGACCCCCCCCCCCCCAGAAGTTTTCGTTATTTGCATAATGTACAATTCAGTTTTACTTTGAATTAATACTTATTTTATAATTATAGCTAAACACAATATATTCTTGGTAATTACATGGTGTTTGCTTGGTTCTATATATTTGAGTTTGATCGAATTCTGTCTCCGATTTGAGTTGCCCGAGTTGTTAATCCAGAACGCCCAGAACGTTCGAAACGTTACATATTTTTGTACCTTTGTCTTATGTACCTATGTTATATGGTTTTCAATAATTTAGAATCTATATTCCAGATTTATGTTTTCTGAAAGTATAATATATCCGCAGGCCGCAAAAAATATACTGGCGGGCCGCAGGCTACATGCTGGATAGATCTGATCTAGAGAAAGTGCCATCAAGATGCTCAATTTAATTTAAAAGATTGAAGTTAATATAGTCATGCTTTCATATTATAAATTATTCTAAAAATAAAAATCTTACAATCTTATTCCGTTACCCCATTTCTTATACATCGATTGCATATTTCGGTAATATTTTAATTGTAATTGAAAGCAACTTTTCTAAATTTAATATAACATTTTCTTTTTCAAACAACTTAAATCTTGCTTCTCGTTTGATTCAGAATAAAGATTCCATTCCTGTTTTAGATAATTTAGGTATTTACTTGTTGAATTGCTTTTGTTGCCCTTCTTTTAACGTAGGACAAACCGGAATATCTTTTAAAAAACGATTTCTTGAACACAAACCTGTAAGCTTTAATAATGGATTAATATATGTAATATAATATAAGTAATAACAATCACAGTTTTGATTTTGACAATTGTTAAGTAAGTATGCGTAATTGCACATTTCGCAGCTATTGCGCAACACCACGTTTTACGTTTCGTGGTGATTTGACTGTGTCACCTTTTATGACTTCTGTTAGGATAAAGATGTTTAGTTCCGTGCTTCTGCGCCTTGCCCTTTTCACCGTTGTTAGTTACTATCAAAGATAAGCTCTCCAAACGCTAGGGATGGGCTATCCAAGGAAGAATTAATTTTCTTAACAATAATTTTGATATTTTACATATTAACAGTAATAGTTATTTATGTATTAATGGCAAATCAATAGATTATAGCACTAGGGGAATGTTTAGAGCGCGATGCAAAGCGGAGAGCTTTAAATTACTTAGTTCGTCCAGTTCACGGAATTTCTCAATAAGCAGCTTAAGTGGAAACTCTGCTTTCGTTTGTCTTTACATTTTACAAAGTCAGCTTGCTCCTGAGGTATTTGACGGTCTACGAATATATGAAGGCAAAATTTTGCTCACGTAGTATATTAGCGCTATTGTATGGGTGTTATTAAATAGGTGTTTCAATAAGAACTGACTGTTTTAAATTTTCCGCTATTGTGTATAAGTAGCTTTGACATTTGAAATTTGGCATATGCAATTTAGAGGGACATTAGTAAGGGAATCCTGTACAGTGCAACAATGCGTAGACATTATGAAAATCTATTATCAAAATAATGGCTCGATTGCAATCGTACAGAAAATATTATGTGGGATGTTTTATCGGACTTTTTCCACTGTTTCGGTTGTTTACCGCATTACGTTGCGGGAGTTTTTGGTCTACTCACGTTCTCAGGTGAATGAACTTACGGTTAGTCCTGAGAACGTCTGATTTTTTGTATGTCTTTTTTACGTACACTCGTGCCTACTCCGGAATTTGAACCTGGGACCACCGATCGCTGTGATTACGAGTCTGTCACTCTTAAAACTAGGCCGCTAGCGTGGCCATATATTAGATTATTGTAATTGTCTGCGCAGTAGTGCCATCCAAATGGGCTTTATTTCTGCGCTAGCCTGGCTAATTGGTTCTTCTGCCAGCGCTATGAATGTACTTTCTTTCAGATTTCTACGGAACCTGTGTTCTTCTTTAGCTACAATTGATACCTTGTATGTGGTGATCTTCGTTCCAGACGTGTTCTGCGGTCTTGGATTTGAAAGCTTCGCCCTTTCTAATATCTTGCGATGTTCGTATAATCTCACTCGTAGGGGTCGTTTCGTTTCCCCTACGTATTGCCTTCCACACTCGCACAGTACGCTGTAGATACAGTTTTTTAGTTTTTTGAACTCTGATCCTTGTTCTGCGGCTTGGTATGCGTCATCATTCCTCTCAGAGTTGTTGTGGACTTAAGGACAGTTCTTATGTTTAATCTATTTTCGATTCTTCTCAGTGTGTCGGAAACTCCTCGGATGTATGGTATTACGGCCGTGGTTGTCGGCTTTGTTTTCTCATCCTCTGCCGGTGTATTTCTGCCCATATCTTCTAGCGTTTGACTTAGTCTTCTTTTTGGGTAGCCATTAGCTTGCAGTGTTTCTGTAATTATCTAACTGTCCCGTTTAAGGTCTTCTTCCTACGAGCTCGGTTATATAGGCATCTCGATACGCCACGTTTCACGCTATTGTGGTGGTTAGACTCGTAGTGTAGATGTTTCCCCGTATGGGTTGGTTTTCGATATACCTTAGTTTGTACCGAGTCGCAATTCTTCTGAACTAGTACGTCTAAGAATGGGAGTTTGTCTTCCGATTCTATTTCCATCGTGAGCTTAATTCATCGGGCTTGATTATTGAGATGTTTCAGGAAGCCGTCCACGTCTATCTTCCAGGAGGCCATATTACGAACGTATTATCTACGTATCGTAGCCATAGACTAAATTTGTTGTCATATTGAGATATAGCTTGTTGTTCAAAGTCTTCCGTGTAGATGTGACAATGTTTTATCCAAAAAATAAAATAGTCAGTTGTTATTGAAACACCCATTACTTTTGATGGTGAAGTCTTTCTTATGGATGGAGATGAATACCGAGGTAGTCCATGGTACAATCATCAGGACAGTTACAAGTTTCCCATATATCGTTGCATACTTCAGATATCACTTTTATTCCTTGGCTTCCTAGTTGTAGGAGTAGTTTTCCGTAAAAATCGTCGCTTATGAGAGATACGTTCCTTCGGGTGTTGTCTGGCATCTTTTACTTCCGCTAATAGTATCTCTGCTTCTATATTTATACCATTGATATTTCCAAAAATGCTCATAGTATTTGGATTGTCTTTGTATAGAAAGAAAAGGTAGTCTTTCCATATATCTACTACTTTTTTGATATCGTTTGCCTTGACACTATTTTCGTTTTCAATCGAGAGTTTTCCAAGTTTAAACTTTTGTACCAGAATTTTGACCTGTTGAAACAGAACGTGTTTTTGGTAGTGGCTGCCATGGTTTTTAATTTTCCTCTCAGATATTTGCAGCCCTGTTGCATCTTTTTATACAGTTAGTGTTTGTGTTAGTGTTTATGTACGGATATGTGAAAGTGAAAGTAGTTTGGTGGCCTTCCTTACCTGCTGCACTACAGTATCATAGCAGGTTAAACGAAATGTGATTGGATTAAAAACCATTTTTTCACCTTAATATAGTTCTGGCAAAATCTGTGGTCCCTTCCTGCTGGTTTAGGTCTGCACGGATGTTTTCTTTCTCTGGTACCCATATCTGGTGAGCATTCTTCTATTCGCCACCTGTAAGCGCGCGTAAACTTGAGTTTTTTCTAGCATAAGATGATATAAATGGGTTGTTGTCTTGGTGATGCTTCCGGTCACCGGTTTCTCAGAAATGAGGCGACTTTCTCCTAACCGCATCTTTAAATTTTCTCAAATCTTCCAGGTGGTATTTTTCGTTTACCGTTTGACCTTGCCGAGTGTACCCATGGTGAAAAACATCTTAATGGTTAAAAACAGTGAGCATTGTCTTGACATTGCTTCGATTTTGACGTCTTTTGTTTGGCTTTTCTTCTTTTTGAGTTTTCCACTGAGATGTTTGTGATTTTGCATCAGGATAATAGTTATAGACTCGTGATTAATTAGTACCTGCATACGAACACCCAATGTGTTTAAAAAGAATTTGAGAGGTATTAATTGTAGGTATATGGTTTTTGTCTATACGGTCGATCCATAGATTGCCGTTCTCTTTCTGTCGAAATGCATTGTTGGTAATTGTTTAAACTAATGTATACACATACACAAAGGTTTCTTTTAAGTGTTTGATTGCTAATTTTGCGGTTGTATAATGCGTATTTTTTGTGTATGCTAATATTAACCATTTCAATTAGTTTTTAGTTTAATGGTTCTTATGTTCGTTAGACTTTGAATGTGTCTAGGTTGTTACATATATATTCAATTTGTTTTGATAGTGTGTCTCCATTCGGGAAATTATACAGTTATTTCTACTACTTTCTTTTTATCTATCTTTGAAACGTTATCTTGTCCTCTTTTATTTTAAATTCAGTCTTTGTCGGTATTTTCGTAACTTATTCAGTTTTATTTGCTTGATTGCTAAATTTTCTATTAGTAGGTCTTCAAAGGTAAAGGTTCAAACTCAGTTCAATTACCTCAACCGGGGGCGGACTGCTATAGAGATCTTGCGTCCCTTTTTATCCAGTAACGGGAATTTTAGGATGGGCGAGAGAAAGGAGGGGTGGAGAATGGAAGAGAAACCAGAAAAGGTGGAGAAGTACTGTCCCGGGCATTCGCCTCAGAGACGGTAGACTAAAATGGAATAATACCGGCCAGTGGGCAATACCGGTCACCCCTATATTTCCTTAAGAATGATAAAACCGGCAACAGCGTTTGGTTCAAACGGCTGCTTTTAATACCGTAGCATTGAGAGCGTTTGCCTGACTCAGTCACCAACAAGAGTTGAGGCGGAACAGTCGGCCATTTGTTTTTATAGCGTTTCTTCTAATTTCGTCTTCATTGGAAGTAAGCGGTAAGTACTTATATTTATTATTTTTTAAGAATGTGCGTAGTTTATCAGTTGGATGGTACATCATAGATTAGTCTTACGTATTGAAATGATTGATTTATAGAAATGTTAAGGTTCTAAATTATTTTTGAATGTATGCCCTCATGAACAAACACGAATTTGTATTTGTTTTCTTATTGTAGATGCCGAAGCCACGTGATAGAGTAACCAATAGAGCAAAGTGGTCGGTTGAAAACCTGTATGCCGCCAAACGATTATACGAGCAAGGGGTTTCTATGCGAACTGCAGCTAAAAGATGTGAAATTCCGTTTTCAACCTTACAAGAAAGAATTCAGAAAGAAAAATTTGTCACTCCTATTTCGGGTAGAAAAACTGTTTTCACTAGGGAGCAGGAAGTGGAAATGTCGAACCAGATAAAATATCTAGCATCTATATTTTATGGATGCACAGATAAAGAAATCAGATGCATGGCATTCCAGTTTTCCGAAAAAATGGCATAAAACGTAATTTTAACACCGAAAAAAATTGCAGGTCGTGACTGGCTTGTAGGGCTTAAGAAGAGAAATAACATTTCAGTACGAAAAGCAGAAGCAACCAGTTTGAACAGAGCCACTGCCTTCAATAAAAAGGAAGTAGATCGTTTCTTCGAACTCTCACAGCAGGTTATGGAAAAACACAAATTCTCACCTAGAAACATCTACAATATTGACGAAACTGGAATTTTCCCCAGTGCAGGAATCAGGGAAAGTTTTGGCGGCAAAAGTTCAGAAAAGGGTTGGCTTGATGACAAGCTGGGAAAGAGGTCGCAACATTACAGTTGTTTGTGCAATGAATGCCGCTGGGGGTTTATGCATCCAATGTTTATTTTACCTCGTCAACGACATTCAGTTCTGTTGGAGAAAGATGGTCCTATTGCAGCAAAATATGAATGTTCCAAGAATGGTTGGATAACAGAGGAACTATTCTTCAAATGGCTTCAGCACTTCGTCGTCCAAACAAAACCATCAGAAAACAAAAACTGTTATTGATATTAGATAATCATAGCAGTCATGTCTCCCTGGCAGCCTATGATATTTGAAGAGCCAATAATATTATCATGTTATCCATTCCACCCCACACGTCGCATAGGAATCAGCCCTTAAACGTTGCATTCTATGGGCCACTCAAATCATATTATAGGAATGAGTGCAATATTTACATGAAATACCATGCAGGAGAAAAATATCTCCATATGGAGTTGCTTCACTGTTTCGAAAAGCTATTGCTCTGCTGCATCAGTGGGTAAAGGAGAGTCAGGCTTCAGAACTACAGGAACCTACCCGATTGAGCCTTCTGTCTTCAAAGATGAAGATTTTCTGGCGGCTGATACTTTAAATGACCCAGATGAAATAGCAGTCGTTGATGATGGAGTTGAGACTAATGTTAACGAAGATATTTCGTCAGCAGGAATTCCGAAATCTAATCAAGAACTTGTAGGGAGTTCTCAGCAATGTTGCTCTTCGAAAAATATAGCTGCTGCAATTTCCGAGGCAATTCCTTCGACTTCAAAATCAGCACCTTCTCTCAATTGCAGTGTTGAACACCTACTTCCAAAACCAAAGAAAAATACCAAAGTGACAAAACCGAACAGAAGACCTAAACAGCACTCGAGTATTCTCACTTCTACACCACTGAATGACTCATTGGAAGAAAAGGAAGCAAAGAAGAATGAAAAACTGGAGAAGACCAAAGGTGGAACAAATAAAGTAAAAGGTGTTGACGAAGCCAAGAGAAAACTACTAAATTCGCCTGAAAGAACCAGCAGCGCCATCGCCAAAAAAAAAACAAAGATGAAACGTGTCACTACCGAAAAGAAAATCAGAAAAAGAACCGATTCAACATCATCTCTGACTCTGATATTGTAATGGACGATATCTGCAGTGATAATGAACATAATGAGACAGATTTCGTTTTATGTGCGATTTGTGGTGAATATGGGACAAACAATGAGATGTGGTACCGGTGTGTGGACAATGGGTACACTCCCTGTGTACTGCACAGGACTCTCCAGCCGGATATATTTGTGATTTTTGTATGTGTCCGGTATTATCCATGCTATGACCGATAATACCCGAATGTTACGACAATGCCGGCCAAAGTTCGTATTGTATTTCACAACTTAGAGTAGCTTTTATGTTTCATTTTTCTTCTATCAAAATAAATATATGTGTTATATTTTGAATTGTATGTCCAATTTTCGTTAAGTGACCGCCATTACCCCATTCTACCCTACTCTGTTGACTCAGGAAAACAACCTAAAAACCAGAATCGGAGCAGACGGCCATCGAACCCACGATCTCCCGAATGCTAAGCAGACGTGCTAACCGCTAATCCACAGAGCTCGGTAGTAGATCTTCAAGTCGACCTTTATGTTTGAACTATTCTCACTAGGGCACAATCTTTTTATCATGGTTCACCGTCGAAACCATTCGGTTTCAGAAGAGATGGAACAGATATGTATCGTGCAGTGAGAGCTACCAATATAGGGTGTGTAAAAATTGGCGAAAATGCCACACTTGGCAATATTTTTCAGAAAATTATAAATGGATTGGCCTTCATAAGTCCTCACGAGCTGTAGATAAAAACATAGTTTATTCAAGTAAATGATCTTTTCTCTTCCGAATAAGTTAAAATATCATCAAGGAAAAGTTGTTGAAAATGTAAAATTATGATCTCATGCAACATTTTTGAAATATCGGCTACATTTATGGAATAGTGTGTTTTATATGAAGTACTTGTTATAACAAGTGTAGCTTTTTAGCAATGTATACAAGCTGTGCTGTGTTAATACTGATACTTATTTATTAACATGTTTTTTTTTAAATACTGTGTTATCAGTTGGCCCTCTTACAGAATGAGTCAGTTATGTGGAAATCTTTGAGCTGTAGGGCTCCGTCAATGGTGGAAAAAATATCCAAATTCCTATATTAATTGTTCCTAATTGTGGCTGGTTAACTGAATTTATCCTATTGCAAATTTGTTTAATATGGCCTAATTTACAATTCAGGTGTTACAAATTGTACTACAGTAAAAGCACAATACGGAAAACTGTATGTAATAGAAAGAAAATAAACAAATCCCACACGAAAATGACAAATTAGTTCGGCGAACTTATATAGAACGTAAACGGAAATAATGTAATTGTAATTGTAAAATTTTGCCGCTGGGGAATTTTAGTTACACCTTTATCGCCGATAGCGTTTATATCGATTGGAAATTCAGGTGGTTTACCTATCACAGGCGTCGGTAGAAAACATGTTTTTGTATATTGGTCTGTGTGTGTGTGTGTGTGTGTGTGTGTGTGTGTGTGTGTGTGTGTGTGTGTGTGTGTATGCGTTGCATTTGCAGTGGAGGATTTGTGTGTGAAAAACACCCTATTGTGGAGGTTTCTTGAATTGTGGCGGATTTTTTGATCCTCCACAATTTTTCAATAGCAGAAACAGGTTTGTGGCGATCGGTTTAGCCTGACGACGTCAATAACTAAAAATCCTCCATTAGTGTGCACACCAACAATTGTGTAACTTTTACCATGTTTTACATATTTATGGAGGACCACAATTTCACTGATTTTGACGCCCTCTATCGGAGTGTATTTGAGCATGTATTACATTAACTGTGCCGACTGTGGCTTATCTTACGTTGACGAAGTGGGGGTCCAGCCGCGTAATATGCAGCGAGTCTACCCAGCTGCTGAATTTTAGATATCATATACTTACAAATACTCGCTAGGCGCTACGTAACTACTGGTCTCAGTTCAGTAGTATGGTTGTTTGTTAAGTACTGTTATTATAGCAAGAATAGTTTGAGTTGTAATAAAAGCAAATTTTTTAAAATAATTTTCTTTTCTTATTTTACAAATTCCTTTAGAATTTTGATGGATGTTTAACTTTCAACTATACAGGGTGTTTGTAGATCGCTAGACAGCTCGTAACTTCGTTAATAATAGAGATATCGAAAAGAACTTTCTTTTGTTTTAAATGCCAGTATACAATCTAAAAATTGACGTAAACCAATTTAAGGCATGGCCTCCTATTTTTACGTAGTGATACACAACTTTGTTTTTTTAAATAGAACACCCTGTATATTTTTAGATATTTGAAATCAGCACTAAAAGTACTATATGATAGCATTCTTAAATTTAAATTTTGGAAATCATTATTAAAATAGAATTTAGCCAAAGTAGGCCATGAATCACGCAAAATCACTAACAATCGAACAAGAAATGCAAAACAAATTTCACTTGACTCTAAAAATTTCTCATAACCAAATTATAGCACCAAACGTACTAAAACAATTGAAAACTATGTTTTTTTAAATGGAACAATATGAATTTCATTGAACAGTTGAAAACTATAATAAAAGGGCTTTCCAATTCCAACGGTGTGCCATATTCGCCATTTCGTTTAGAAGTAGCTTTTAAAAAATCAAAAATATGTAAAACAATTTAAAAATTAATGTTATTGTTAATTAAACTCATATTATTCCAACTAAAAAAAAATAGTTTTCAATTGTTTTAGTACGTTTGGTACTATAATTCAGTCATGAGAAATTTTTCGAACCCAGTGGAGTTTGTTTTGCATTTCTTGGTAGTGATTTTGCATAATTCATGGCCTACTTTGGCTAATCAGATTTTTTTAATTTTGAAAAACTAAAAGTTCCAAAATTAAAATTTAAGAATGCTACCATAAAGCACATTTAGCGCTGATTGCAAATATTTAAAAATATACAGGGTGTTCCATTTAAAAAACCAAAGTCGTGTATCACTGAGCAAAAATAGGAGGCCATGGCTTAAATTGGGTTACATCAATTTGTAGATTGTGCACTGGCATTTAAACAAAACAAAAATTTTTTTATCTCTATTATTAATGAAGCTTGAGCTGTCTAGCGATCTACAAACACCCTGTATACATCTTTTTAAATTATTGGGGAAAGTGGCTATAAGAAGAATTAAAACCCCGTGTCTGTTATTGCCGATAATTCGATATTTCATCAGGATTAATCTACAATTACATATAAGAATTTTTCCAAAAGTAATGCTGATATATGTCTACTACGTAAATGAATTTAAAATAATAATTCATTTTGTTCATTTGCATCTTAACGGCTCCGTCAAAATTTGACTGGCCCCGATAACATACTTGTATTTTTAAAGGACCTTGTGAGACGTTTTACCATTGTGCAACTTCTGTAATCAATAATTGAATTTAAAGTAAAGACTTCTACCTTATATTTTAGCGAGTATTTTAGGTAAGGAACGTCTAAATAGTAAACATAGCATCGTTATAATTACAACATGAGAAATACCTACAGTAAATCATAAATCTTTACTGGATTACAGAGTGCGACAAATCGAGGGTGAGTCATGTCCTAATAATGCAACTTTTTGCCAATCATCAATGTTGATATTGTTCTCCGCTCATTCTCGCCCGTGAGGGGGTGCGGGGCAAGAAGCATTTCGTCTTTAGTTACTCCTTACTCGACTATTTACGGGAAGTTCGGCATGGTGCGCGTTTTAGAGTTACTACACCACGGAGTACGGAGCAAGAATTTTTCCATTTATATTCGAGTGGTGATACTTAGAAGTGCTTTGTTGAACTAATGAATGACTGTTTACCCCTATAATGGTAAGTAGTTGCTCAATACATTCTGTATTTAAAAGTTTAGTTTGTTACGTATTATACCTACCGTATGTTCATTAAAAGAAACTAAAGTAGGCCTGAATTTTTATGAAGTAGTACTTTAGCCTTTATAATAGAATTAATATTCATAATCTTCCTTAGGTAATGTAAACAAACGCAGATGAATTGTATTGCAGCGTTGTATTGCTGTTTTTAAAACTATCTGTCAGGTTTAAGCTTTAAAAAGTATTGTTCATGGCCTATTGCGAGGTTTTTTAATGAATATATGTACCTACTACTATACTATTGAATTAGAAATTAGTATTCATGAAAATAGAGTAGACACTGTCACTTAAGTTATGTAAACAATGTGACGCCATTTCAATAATTCAGATGTGCTACATTATTTAAACAAAAATCGTAACTATGATTGTTTTTTTTTATTTGATATGCTTCTTTTAATTTGAAAACTTGCATCAGACGTGTATATTTTAAGTGTTCTTAATGTCCGCTTATCTATCCTGGTAAATTTAGGTACTAGGTATTTATTATTTGGTGGGGAATATTTTTATATCTTAAAGAATAAACAACGGACAACGGCACAGTGTTAAATAATATAATTAAAAGTCAAAAGTTGCTCAGATCTCAACATCATTTCAGACAGATGTTCCTCAATAGTCTATTAAAAACGCTTCAAGTTACTTATAGAGTATAAAGAGAATAAATAATAAAACATGGAATTTCATACCCTATATCTCTATTAATGTCAATTATTAAACTAAGGTAAGTTGTGCGCTAAGTCGTAATACTTTTAAGTAAGGAATTCACTGTTTTTCTGTGTCCCATTACTTATGCACCCCCCTGTATATGTATTACACGATGACACGTAATAAATATATTCCTAAATCTTAATGTTACCTACGTATTTATCTTAAAAAAACTTTAAATTAACAAACAGATTTCTACCTGTTATTTTAGGTAACGGCTAAATAGTAAACATTATAGCATTGTTATAATATTTTGACGTTTGTTAAAAAGTAGTAGGTATCTTGTTATATTAGGATTAAAAGTTGAACTTTGTTTGACGAGCAAATTGTTTGCAATAATTGCGAGTCAAACAGACATTTTTAAACCGAATGAAACATATAATTTTTTCTTCAGCTGAAAATAAATATCACATAACCAAAAAATAACTATAAATTGACAGTGACGGTTATAAAATCTATGTTGTATGAATGTTAAATTACTGACATAAGTATATAGTCCGGGAGCCAGTGAACTTTTTGTTACGTCATAAGGTAAACGGCTAAATTATACTTCATGAATTAGTTTTTGTGCTAATGTAAACGAAAACTGATTTCTGCAATCTCAAATCCGGGGATAACATTTAGGGCTGTGATGTGAAAGTTGTCGCAATTAACAACTATTTTACGTCATTTTTAAATGCAAAATACAAGTTCCCATCAAAAGTTTTATTAACACAGAGCAATAACATATGTTTCTGCAATGTGGAATCCGGGGATAACCCCTTCTGCAAAGAGGGTGAATATGTAGTGTTGAAGTTGTGAAAAATTTTATAAGATAAATGAAAAATTATTTTTGCATGCACTAGTGCGAACATTAAACATTACAAAAATGATATTCTGCATAACAAACTCCGGGGTCATGACTTTCTGCAAGCGCCTCAAAAGTAACTTGTTGCCCGCCGTCAAATGCTCGTGCCGAGTCAATTTCACGTTATTATATTCAACAAATCAATGCGATTTGCACAACAATAGTTTCTCACAATAAATATACACGAATTTAAGAATGATCAAAATTCCGTATTTTATGTTTATGAACAAACTTCAGGAATTTTTCGAAATTGTTTTCAATCGCGGGTGATTTAATTTACAAGTAATAAATTTTAACGTAGTGTTCTAATATTTTGCGCTGGCAGACAGCTTTGTTTGTGTAGATTAACCGTTCATGTTTGTTATTCTTAGACATTTCACTGTAAGTCTGGTGACTCGAACCCAAGTTCAGGCTTTGCACTCGCGCGTCATGCCTGTTGAGGCCTAAATCGACGTTTCACCTCTTTCAGCCTGGATTTGTTGTTCGGCTCAGCTATGCGCCGAAACGTTTACTTAACGCGCCTCCCAGCTGAGCGTACCTTATAAGCCATTCTTACGACCCGGCATAGATGCCGAATATACCTGTATTTTTGTATGGTGTTTGGTAGGTCACTTGGTGTGGCCAATAGATGTATTAACCGAACAGTCTTATTCTTTGCCATTTTTGTGTCTTGTGCATGTTTGTTTACAGGGGGACTGTGTCACTGTGTTACGACCATTGTAAGGTGAGGCCCGGACGTGGCGGACGGGCATTTCAGGTAGGTGTTTGTATCTGTCGCTGCACCAGGGTTCCCGAAATAGTTATTTGAGTACTTCTCGCTCCGTTTAAAACTCCAGGTCTGGTTGAAGGTTGGTATCTTGAGTTGGATCTGGTGGCACCCATTTCTTTAGCAATACCCTGTATATACCTCGACACGCTTGCCCTGCCGTGTACCGTCTTGAACCACGTCCATCTCTCTGAGGGCATTCGAGCCGAGGCCTTTAGCCTGTTTTAACGATTGTCAGGGTGAGCATGCCCCATTTCCCGGATTTGTGTAGCATTCGATACTCGCCCATTCGTTAGTGTCGTAAGGTTAATTTGATACTGTAACAGAACATCATAATTTTAATATCATTTTGTTTTTCGCTAAAAACTCCTCCGCTTTTTCTCTCCGATTACACAAAAAATTATCTGCTGACAACTAAACTAAATAATTACAATGAAAAGATTTGTACATTCCATCAAAAAATATTTCCAGAGATCACAGTCAGGCTGCTGAAACCCAGAGCATCACTGAAAAACATCTCAATGCAACACAGGAGAGTACCACTTCATCGTTAGTTGCTCTAGAAGAAGTTTCTGATCCAATAGACCTCGAAACAGACATCGAGACGAGCTTTTCGGAAGCATCTACGATTCCTCGATTATGCCTTTTTTGTAGTTTATCTCATAAACGTTCTAAAGGTCGTGTTTATTACAATACTTTGTGGAAATTGTACTATTTTGTGTAAAGAGGTAATGCTGGCAGCACTTGTGAAATACGATAACAACATGCTTGAGAAAATTGAGAATAGTAAGAAAAATTCGTTTATATTTATTGTTGTACAAATCGCATTGATTTATTGAATATAATAACGTGAAATTGACTCGGCACGATCACTTGACGGCGCGCGACAAGTTGCTTTTGATGCGTTTTGCAGAAAGTCATGACCCCGAAGTTTGTTATGCAGAATATCATTTTTGTAATGTTTAATGTTCGCACGAGTGCATGCAAAAAGAAATTTTCATTTATCTTACAAAATTTTTTACAACTTCAACCCTACATATTCACCCTCTTTGCAGAAGGGGTTATCCCCCGATTCCACATTGCAGAAATATATTTTATTGCTATGTGTTAATTAAACTTTTGATGGCAATTTGTATTTAAAAATGACGTGAAATAGTCGTCAATTGCGACGACTTTCACAACGTAACCCTTAATGGTATCCCCGGATTCGGGATTGTAGAAATCGGTTTTTGTTTACATCAGCACAAAAACTAATTCATGAAGTTTAATTTAGCCGTGAGCCCAATGACGTAACAAAACAGTTCACTGGCTCCCGTACTAATAGCCATGATTTCGGTTTTATTTTTACTGTTCTATCAAGTTGACATATTATTACACACATATTTTTAAGGCTAGTATTAAAAGTGGACACAAGAGAAAATAGGATTAACTTTTGTTTTTCTTAGGGGGCCATATGGATTTTTTCGACTTGGTCATTTCTGTTCTTACTTTTACTAGTGTTACGCGTTATTGTTTACTTTTTATTTTTGCTGAAAAATCAAATTAATCATTTTCGAAGGGAGTTATATAATTCTGTTTTTTCAATGCCTTGATACTTGATTATTCAATTTTAATCAGAAACATCTCCTTACTAAAGTGTCTAACACTTTATTTATTACTGAACAGATCAGTTTCTATTGGCTTATATCGAGGCTTATATGGTTAACTACACAAGTTAAATAGAAGGATTTTTAATATAAATTTAAATAACAGTTTAAATTTCAATATGTGAATATCTGAAGCGTAGGTATTAAAAAAAAACAAATACTTAACAGCACTTTTGAATAACGATATTTTATTCACTCGTTAAAAACATATTTATATTCACGTATACTATAAGCAAAATCTCATCTACTCTAAAGTAACCTCATAATTCTCATGCAATGTACGGGAAAAATAATTAGATTCTTTCTTACAAAATTTTTCTCATGTGATTTTTGCGAAATAATATTGTTAGGGTTAACTTGTAAATAAGTTTTATAAAGAAGCAGGAATAAGAATAACTGTGCGGCGCAAGCGCACATTGTTTGACCAGGGTTTTTCACTTACTTTCTTGGTGCGATAGTAACCCCCAAACAAATGGTAAAATTAACCCTACCCTCATATAATGAAACATGGTAATTGCAACTTATTAGATCACCAGTGAAAAATAGTATATTGCAATATAAGGTTGGTAAGTGCGCATTAAGAAACGAAAATAATTTGAAATTTTCAAGATACTCGTGGTCGTCTATAGTTTCAAATTACAAAATAAAGTCACTGCTAGATATTCAAATTTGTAAAAATTTCGATGTAAAAAATTTACGTCATCTTCATGTTTCATTAATAAAAGAAAAGTAAAAAAGAACGAATGCGCAATTTGCAGAATGAGACAGTGCCAAATGCTACGAAAAACCTGACAAGAATATGTTATTTACAAAATTATTAGGAAATTAACTCATATTTGGTAACTAAAAAAAGTAAGAAAATAAAATATATTTTAATTTTTACATTTTATAGCAATTTTTAGTTCAAACATAGATAAGGGGCATTAAGACAAATCGGCTGCATTAGATAGAGCTGTTAGAACACTGAAATTTTGTTCAGTTCAAAAATTCGGAATTTCAAACTTTAAATTATTGCTATCTTATAACAATATTTAAATAAATTGCACTGGTATTTTTATTTATTTTTTCTAAGTTACGGAATATATTGGCTTTTTACAGTCGAAGAACAATTATATTGTGACCAGATCACAAAAAATTCTTACGCTACTCAATCTTCCTCACTATGAGACCACTAGGGGCTTGGATGAAGATCTGAAGTCACAGGCCATAACAAAGTTGAAAGGTAACTAACTGTTCGTTTATTTATTAATTTTCTGTTAATAATTTTAAATAGCTAAAGGTCAAAAATTTCGTTCTATGATCGATTTTATAAATTTAAATATGTTTTAAAAGACAAATGTGAAACCTATGTAGAGTGTGTTCATGGATGAAGTATCACACTCTTGTAAACTTTCTTATTTTGGACAAAATGTCACTCTTAAAATTTTGTAGGTGATGTAAGCGCCAATAATCTACAAACTTCCAGAAGACCATCCTCGGATGTTATTAATGATGTACCCCACACTGAAGTAAATTTTGACGTTACTGATAGTGCACGCTACACAGAAGTAAATTTTGATGATGAATCAGTTGTTTTTGAAACATCTGGTAGTGAGTATTTCCCATCAGATATTGAAACCGATGAAGAGGAGCCTCTCTGCAATAAGAAGGAAAAGCACTCAAGTAAAAGTAATTTGCATGATACAGAAGTTGAAGAAAAAGCAACAGATAGCACAAAGAAGCAACAGATACCCAATAAAGACATAGAAAACAAAGTGATAGCAAGTGAAACAGACAATGAACCTATCACCCATACAGATGAAATGCCAGATCACTCTTCACATGAAGTTCATATAAGGGTATCTTCTAAAACAGAAGATGGACGAAGAAAACGAGACAAGGTATATTGTTGCCTTTACTGTAATAAATTGTTACAAGAACTTTCTAAACACTTATTGAGAAAACATTCCGATGAATTGGAAATTCAAAAATTAATGGCAAAATCTAAAGGAGATCCAACAAGAAGGCAGGGATTCATTCACCTTGGTAAAGTTGGGAACTACTACCATAACTGTGAAGTGCTGAAACAAAAACGTGGAGAATTGCTTTTAGCTCGTCTGCCTACTCCTAAAGAGGCTAAATGTCATACGTATAAAGATTATGGTCCTTGTCCTGATTGCTTAGCATTTATGCTAAAGCGACACCTGTGGCATCACTTAAAGCTTCATTGTGAAGCAAAAGAAAATAGAGAAAATGTTGCTGATCGTCGTAAACCTATTTTTGAGAGTAATATACTACTTATGCATACATTTTCAGAAATAATACCTTTCATGGATTTTGGTAAAGGTGCAATCCCGCACTAGCGACCTTTTATTTCCCCAGACTTGACTTCACGAAATCTAAGTTTCGTTTCGCGTATAGACCCAGCTTAAGCTCGTAGATATTTGTTTTGCGTATAGACCCAGCTCAAAGCTCGTAGATATTTGTTTTGCGTGTAGACCCAGCTTAAAGCTCGTAGATATTTGTTTTGTGTGTAGACCCAGCTCAAGCTCGTAGCTATACCGGGGGCGGTGGAATGTGGTGTCCGTCACGACGATTGAGCGGCGGAGGAGCTCTTTCGTGGGAGGTACCGATCTTCAATCCCTACCTTCCGTAACCTTTTGTTAAGAGTAGCGATTCTTCGCTTTTCGCACCTCTCTGTCTTAAAAGACGACAATATATAATTAATTTGCAGACAAGATCAATTGATAGTTAAATTTGGTGAAATTCAGTTTGAAAAATACCATACCACACAATCTGAATTAATTAGACAGTCTATGAGACAATTGGCACGATTAGTGTGTGAATTAAGGAAGGTTGATGCACCTAAAGTTTGGCTTTCACAATGGTTAAATCCAGCAACTTTCGATACTATCGTGTCTGCCGTAAAAAATATTTGTAAGGTACAATGCAGTGTAAAATCAAGACCTCAGTCTAATACCCCATCATTAGCATTAAAAATAGGCCATCATTTAAGAAAATGTGTTGCAATTGAAAAAGCTCAATTTCTTCGCAAGAATGACACAAATGCTATTCAGCTTTTAAATAATTTCCTTAATCTAATGGATATTGAATGGACATCACGAATATCATCAAATGCACTGAGAACTTTATTTGACAGAAAATTAAATGCTGTTGAATTATTACCACTTACAGATGACCTCGTAAAGCTCAATAAATATCTCAACAATAAGTTGAGTGAATACAAAGCACTACTAATGGAGACTCGTACTTATCAAAATTAGGGTAATTTGGCTGCAACAGTTTTATGCAAAATAACATTATTTAACAAAAGGAGATCGGGGGAGATATCACGAATAACTATTTTAAATTACTCTTCGAGACCAAATTGGCATCAGCAAGGTACTTCCGAATTTCAAAATACCTTCACAGATTTAGAACAAAAATTGGCAAATAGACTAACAATAGTTTAAATTAAAGGAAAAAGAGGAAGCACCGTTAATGTTTTGGTAACAGATGATGTCAAGGAATCAATAGATATAGAAGCGATTTCGTGTCTAAAGAAAATCCCTACCTATTTGCACGAATTTCACCTTCTATGGACTACATAAGAGGACATGATTGTCTCAGAAAATTCGCCAATGAAGCAGACTTGGCTCAACCTGAATTAATTAAGAGCACTAAATTAAGGAAATACATTGCCACAGTATCCCAGATATTCAACCTAAGTGAAAAGGAAACTGATTGGCTAGCTAGACATTTAGGGCACGATATACGAATACATAGGCAATTTTATAGACTTCATGAATCATCCATTGAGTTAACAAAAATTTCCAGAATACTTTTAGCTGTTGAAAATGGACATGCTAATAAATTCAAAGGAAAAAGCCTGGATGAGATAAATATCTCTGGTAAGTGATTATCAAACATTTGAATGTTTGTTATTAATTTTTAATTCTGTATTTGCAGATCTTCCTGAATTAGAAGCAGAAGAAGAAGAAGATGTTGTAGAGGAAGATAATGCCCAGAAGAAGGAAATTGTAGAAGAATATAGTAATCATATGCAAACAGAGGAATGTAGTGATGATATACTAACAGATGAAGCTCCAAATGAACATGAAAAGGAAAAAGGTAGCAAAAAAGAACAACAAAATAATAAAAACAAGAAAAAGAAACAGATTTTGAGAAGACCTTGGAATGATGAAGAAATAGCGACAGTTCTGAAATTTTTTCGAAATTCTATTAAAAAGGTATCACACCTGGCAAGGCTCAATGTTCCGAGTGTATTGAAATTAATCAGGTGTTACGTAATAGATCCTGGAAAGACGTCAAGTACTTCGTTTACAATTATCACAAGAAAATAAACAAAAGGAGATAATACTTAAGCTGTTTTTTATTTTATTTACTTTTTATGGAGTTGCAGTGGAAGAGGAACTAAGAGACTGACCATTTTACCATTAACATTTTCAACAGTTGCGATTTTATATGCAGCAAGATACAACTTCTTTAGAAAGTTCTAACTCTGTAGGTCTGTAGCAATAGCTACATTTTGTAACTAATATTTGTACTAACTGTTATATTTAAAATGAATGTGGCAATAAATTTCCAGAGTGTAGCTACTTTTACGCATTATCCAAGCTTGCATGGCAACTTGATTTTTCATAAAAGTGGAAATATAATATGCAAAACAGTTTACCTCATCACAATTAACAATTTGTGGGAATAATTAACTTAAAAATTCATAAAGTTGAAAGTTGAATGCCACCTATTCAGACATAATAATTATGCATCAACATTAATGTATGTGTATCTCACCTGCATGTAAAATTACAATATTTTGACACCACTATGGAAAATGTTAATTGACAATAGAATTATTCTACACTGAGGTCATTTAAAAACATGATAGATTGTGCCATGACATTTTTGTTTTAGTGTATCAAACAGCCATTTGAATCAAATAAGTGTGCATTGACAGTGCAACTTGTCAGTTTATAAAATAAACTTCCAACTGTCAAATGTTAGTATTCTCCAGTTAATTAAAATTAAAAAAAAAAATAACTAACGTTTGATGGTTAAAAAAGCTTGTGTCTTGTTTGAAGCTGATTTAATAAATCATTAATGTAAAACAGAAATTTTGAGGCTCTCTCTCTGACCTGCTTTTAAATAATCTCATGGTATTAGTCTCACTTCCAAAAGTTCTAACTCTATAATTTATTGTTTTTGGGTATTTCTATATAGATATGAACCTTTTCTTATAATTTGTTCTTACAGGTATCTGCATCCATTGCATATGTTGTGTACACCTTGTATGTATTAGTTCTTACAATAACTTGTTCTCAAAATCGAACATAGGTAACTAAGGGCCTATTTCATAATCAAATTTAAAGCTTCATTTAACTAAAGTGACATTAGATGTGCATAGTGACATGTGCTACATGTGGCATCATGCACACTCTAACATTACTTTAGTTAAAATTAGATTTAAAATTCATTATGAAATCGGCCTTAATATTCTGCTTTCAATTTTAGGTATTCCGTCATTATTTCTATAATATAAAGGTAAATACCTACATAATAAGGCTGCAATTCTGCAGAAACCAACGTCACCATACAAGATTTTCATCATAAAATTACAATATGATAACGTCAAATTTGAAAATCGTAGTCTGTCATTTAAATTTTAAATTCGTATCTATGTTAAAATCTTCTTAAGGTAATTTGGTGACCAGAAATCAGCAGAAATGTCAATATAATGTTAAATCCATATGTTCAGTTTTCAGAACGACCTAATAGTATAGCTGTGTTCCTATGTTAGAAGAAATATACTTAGTTTAAAAGATTAGTGATTTCACTTATTGGATGAAATTCACGCTTGAACGCACAGCGCAAATCCTATTCCTATTTCTTTCTATACCATTAACATTAAGATTATGCGGCAGCAACTCTGATGTGTACTTATCAGTATGCTAGTCCATACTGATAGTACACCTCAGAGTTGCTGTCGTATAAACTTATGGTATAGAAAGAAATAGGAATAGAATGTGCGCTGTGCGTTCAAGCGTGAATTTCATCCAGTAATCGAAATCAATCATCCTTTAAACGTTTAAACTATATTTGAAGTACCTACCTATTTTTCTTACATTTTTGTACTTATAAGGAATAGAATAATAAAAATGTGTTTATTTATTTATTTATTTATTTTATAAATTGCTTACAGAATAACCCCAGTTACATGTGAACAATACAAAATGGAAATACAGTGACTTGCTTTTTTATTACTTACTTACTTACTTATACTTACTCATTTACGTATGTATGAACTTCATCACAAGCCTTTCTAGTTGTGGTGTAAAAGTTGAGTATGCTTCTGCCATCTTCTTTTCTTTTGCAGTTTTTCCCCATTACTAACTTTAGCTTCATAGACTTTTCTGGTTGTTGCGTTCTCCAATTCTGTGTACATGTCCCCGTCATCTCGACTGATTTTCTTTTATAATTTCTTCCACAATGCTTGCATTTTCCAGTATGTTCCATTTCTTATTCTATCTAGTATTGTTTTCTTTAATCAATCTATTTTGGATTTTTAATGTTGTTTACTATTAACTTGCATGTGTCATTATTGGGATGCCTGTTTCACTCCATAGAATTTTTTACACATTTTTATTGCATTTCTGGAGAAACTCAAAATAAGGACAAAGTCTTACAGACTACACATTGTATATTATTTTCTACCAAATTAGTTTTAAGTCTTTTTCAGATAAAATTCCTCAGAGCTAAAATATAGGTAGGTACATTCCATTAAAATAATTTGAATTTAGTTGTAGAATTTCATTAAACAGGAAATATTTTATTATGCTCTTATAGACATATAGAATAAAATCTTGTCAAGAATTTCGCTTTTCTGTAGTTGCCACAGTTATATAAATGTGGTAGATTAATCATACAGTCATTTCTACATTAATTGTGACAAATTCTTAACACATGATTTGCATATTAATCGTTGAAGATTTTTAACACGTCATGGTCTGCATTAATTGTGGAAGATTCTTAACACATTTCATGGTCTGCATTAATTGTGGAAGATTTTTAACACATGTCATGGTCTGCATTGATTGTGGAAGATTCTTAACACATTTCATGGTCTGCATTAATTGTGGAAGATTTTTAACACATGTCATGGTCTGCATTGATTGTGGAAGATTCTTAACACATTTCATGGCCCCCATTTGTTCTGGAGGATTTACAAAAACCTCTTTTTCTCACTAACAAAGGAGTGTTTCAAAAAACGGTTGAGACTGCCACCTACATGGCTTACTGTGAACGTTTCACAGCTGTTATCTTGGAAGCCTCCAGAGTGTGGTGTGAAGTTTGTCCTCCACTGCTAATGTAATGCCTGTATGTGTGTGTGTGGGTGTGTGTGTGGGTGGGTGACGCTCCTACAGCCGAAAGCATTGCTCCGATTTTGATGCGCTTTGGAATGCGGGGGTGTATCGAAAATTCATCGACAAAATAAGCTTTTCAAAAAAATCCGAAACCGGAAGCGGAAGTTACGCATGTTTTTTTGGTATCACTGTTTTCGTGATTAAAATTTTGCAAATTTTATCGCGGATAACGATAGAGGGTCATAAGACAAATCTGCTAGTTTTTTTCCGAACTCGCTAGGTTTAAAATCAAGGGCGCTATGATTTTTTGAAAATTTTGAATTTAACGCCCTATTACTCAAAAACGGATGAATCGATTCAATTGATTTTTGTTTTCTGAATAGTATATGAAGGCTAACATGAGGTGATATAAAAAGTGTTTTGAAAAATATTAAGGGGCCTAAATTACAAATGTTCAAAATTTTGGAAATTTTCTAAAAATCATTTCTCAAAAACTGCCCACAGGAATTTGTTTAAACTTCATACTCTGATAGACCCCGAAAAGGGCTATCGATCTGTTTTTTAAAGAATCTCATGAATTATCTGTGGCGCCCTCTACGAAGCTTTGAAGTTTGAAAATTTAAACCCCTTTAATTAATAAACAAAACAAGATAGGTAGCTGGGGTTTTCACTGGATTGCTCAGTGCATAATGGAGCATATGAATATGTAAAAAAATATTACACTCGTGGATATATGTAAGCGCACCGGCCCCCTCCCCCCTCTATTTTTGAAAAATATTTTTTTTATTCTAACGGTTGTTATATTTTTGCGTCAAAGAATCTTTTTCCGCGAAAATAAAAAAATCGATTTTGTATGCCCTAGAAAATATAATTTCCAGGTACTTAGAAAATTTCACCTCGGTGCTACAGCTGTTTTGAGGAAAATAATACATAAACTAGCACAGTGGCGGCTTGTCTACTTGGCGCCATCTACAGAAGCTCGGTGGTCACGTTTTGAACTACACATCTTATAACATAAAATCGTAGCTCTCTTTGTTTGCGTGTAACTATGTTTGTTCGCTATCTCCTCCGAAGATACTGGACCGATTAAGTTGTACGATGGCTTAAAAGTTTGCTAATTTTCAGACTTATTTAATTAACTTCTCTAGGCAGCAGTATAATTTAATTAACTTCTTTAGGCAGCAGAGCGGAGCGCCTATCGCTGTCTACTATTAGCTCGGGTGCGCGTATTATTCAAACAGGAGAGTGTGGTTCTGCGGCAAGCGTGCTGGCCTATCACGCGGGAGCCCCGGGTTCGATCCCGTCGATGCATCTTTTTTTTTAAATTTATATTAATGAATCTCTCTTAATTTTGCGAACCGAAACGTAGTTCGGGTGACTCACTAGTTCTTTTATATTTACCCGCAATTTACGTGAAAGTGTAAACGCTTATCACGGTGAAGACGTGAGTCATCGAGTTGAAATATTGATATGTTGTAAAGACTGTTGAATAAAGACGATATGAACAGTTTCCAGTATGGGAAAGTCCAGGGAGGTAGTCACGTCCACTTTTGTATTTTGAGATTGATAAAAAGGTTTCCACAAATATCACAAGATAATTTTTTGGATTTTTTTTTTGATGACGGGATACCTCAAACCATGTTCAGCACAGTCTTCATTGATGAAATGGTTGAAACACAGCAAAATCTGACAAACATGACAGCTGGCAAAAACTTCCTTCTTGCAACACGAAACCTCACAAAACTGGGTACCAGGGTGGCAATCAGCATCTTCTTGGGAAGCTTTACTTTTTCTTAGATTCATTAAGCACGACTAAATTGTTCTTCTTGATTAAAAACTGATGCAAATATACGATTTTGATGTCTGACAGTGACCTGTGTGTCACGCAATGTCACCTTTATTTATCTATAACAGACCCCGCAAAGTAGCTTAATATAATAATTTCCAAGATGGCTGCTATATCCCATCACAATACTACTCACTCTCATTCAATAGGTTGTAAAGTACATTCACACCAATTTTTAGCTGTATACTTTGTTTTTGGTCAGTTGGGTTAAATGCCCCTGGACTAATAAACATATTTCCATACTCGTAGTGCCAAATTATATCCAGATGCAAGCATCCATTTGAATGAGTCGATTTATACTAATGGGCTGAATAACTGATACTTTAAAAAATTGTAGTCGATATGTATTAACAACAATTCAGAAAATAAACATTTTTCTGTTAGATGCTACAATATAAGAGATTTGTCCAGATTTATATTTGTTTACATTATAATTTACCATTACTTTTATCTAAAAAAGTGTATTTAGTAGATAAATTATTTGAAAATTTCTAATGCAGTGTATGAAAACTATCTAGTGTTTAATTTAGTGTCACATTTTCAAACACGACTAGTTAATTAATTATTAATATTTTAAAGATTTGTTTTATATTTTACATAATAACTGGATAATAAACTTGTTCTACTTTGGGACAAGTATCCTTTATGTGAACATTATTTACTAATGTGTTTCTAATAGTATTAACCTAAAATCAGCAATCTAGAGTCTTTAGAAGAATCTGAAAAGACATTATTTAGAAATCTCACGGTAGTATCCCTAATCCTGATCCAGTTTGGACCAGCAGCCTCAATGAGTGTGCGCGAATTCGGTTCAAATACTGCAACTGGTTTCGAATAGTTGAAAATCAGAGCAACCGCAGATTTTTTGACAATTTATTGGGATTAATATCTTATAAAATGTGCATTAGTAAACTGATTTTAGTGTTTGGCGTTTATGTTACTTGTACTTTACATAAGTGCAGTGGCCAGGACAGCGATCTGCTGGATTTAGCAAACATGTAAGATGAGTAATGTTATTTATAATCGTAAAGCCAGTTAAAATGTTAAGGAAATTATAAAGCGGAAAAATGTAGCAATAAATTTAAGAAAACCGCAAATAATAATCTCGAAAATACAGGATGCTGTGCTGGCGACAGTCTGTCTGGAATCTATCGATTTTTCATCTTTGTAAAATTCCAGACGTTAATCAGATTTAAATTAACACACAAATAGTGCAATTTACAGAATGCTGTTTTGGTAAATTAATGCATATTTAATTATTACCTTAAATTGCTGAATTGGAATTTTGACATCAAATAAGCTTGATAATTTTATGCGCAGCTTTTAGTACAAACATGTACAGTACATACAGTAAATATGAATATTACAAGATGTGTATATCAAATTGAGGAATTCGTTTTAATGTACTTATTTAATTTTCAGAAAATTAATTCTTTTAAGATCAGTCATAAAATAATTTTTCATAAATCGTCCAATTAAGTATTTCAGGTATATAGAATTTTACTTTTAGGAGGCAATGAATACAAAAATGTATGTTAATTTACTGTATTTTATTAAAATATACAGGGGTGAATCCTAAATGGCGGAAAATATTTATATCTTGCGGTTCTGCATCAAAAACTGAGCAAAAAATTTAGAAGCGTTTTTCTGAAAAACGTCTAGTTTTGAAGAATTCTTAATTAAAGTTTTGTAAACTTAGCAACACTGTGTGGTCAGTCGTACTAAGCTGTGTGTTAAGTCGCCTGCAATTCACATAGCAACGCACTTGATTTAATTAGTAACTTAAGGAGGCTGTATACAGGTATACTAGACCTCTTTCATAGTAATATTCTAATTTTAATGTGTTGTTTGCATTTTTAAATCAACAGTACATAATTAGTAAGGAACTATCTACTACGTTTTAAGTTTTTTATTTTGTAAATACATTTTAAATTGCAATAAGTGCTCAAAGTGGCTACCCCCAACTGCTATGCATTTCATGCATCTTCTAGATTTAGAAGCATATTATTTTGTTAAATCATTTATTCGCTGCTAAAGTTGTTCTTGAGTATTAATATCCACTTTATACACAAATGCTTTTAGTGTTCCCCTCAAGAAAAAATCTAGACAGCTTAAATCTGGACTTCTTGGTGGCTAAGGTAATACTAGACCGTCACGACCAATCCATCGTTCTGGAAATTCCTGATTTAACCATTCTAGGGTTTGAATTCCCCAGTGCTGGTGCTTCATCGATTTGAAAAAACATATTTCCTCTTAAATCTAATGTTACACCATATAATAGATCCCTAAAATCAGTCTCTAAGAATTTAACAAAATTATTCGCGTTGAGTCGATCAGGCAAAATGTGTGGTCCTATAAGCCCAATAATACCACCCCACACATTAACGCTAAACCGAACTTAATGATTCATTTGATACAGTGCATGGAGTTTTTCGTCGCTCCATTCATGCATATTATGGATATTAAATGTTCCAGTTCTGGTGAACGTAGTTTCATGAATTCACAAGATAAGTCCAATAAAATCAGGATTCCTTTTTTTTTCTCAGGAAGTAACCATTTACAGAATCGGATTCTTTGCTGGTAGTCTTCTGGCAATAATACCTGGACTCGTTGGTAATGATATGGGTGCAAGCCATTTTGCTGTAATAAGCGATGAACGGTTCTTTGGCTAGCATCACACATTCTGGCAATGGATCGGGTACTTTGTTTTGATTCATTTTTGACTACATTTAAGATATTTTTTCAACCTGTGGTAACAATACTCGATGAGGAAGGATGCCTTCTGTTTGGATACCGTTCAGTACCTATAGAAATTAACAGCAGCATAAAAATTGTCACGACATTCCCCTAAAATCAAATACGTACATGTCTGCATATTCCATAAAAGTTCTTATCTATGAGGCTAATAGCAAATTGGTATAAGACTCGATTGCTCCATCTTTGTGCAGAATCGGATATGTCTATTGTCCTCCATTTGGGATTTACCCTGCATAGTGGGCCTATTGAAAAATGGACATTTCGTAATCTGTTAATGAAGTAAAATAGAAAAACATGATATAGTGTTTCATTTATAAAATGTTAATACGTTTTCAAAACTATAAAAAGCCAAGAAAACTTTATTTGTTCAAATTTTACATCAAAAGGCTATACTTACAGACAAGATCATCTCTGCAATTTTTTTGCATTCTATTATTCATACCATTAAACAAATTTAAAATATCAATTATGCATTATTAGCTTGATCTCATCTCTTAAATTATTTACTCTAATGTAATTACCAAAACCTTATAATATTAAGACCCCTATTTTATATACTCTAATATTTATATAGGATTTCTAAATGTTAAATGCGCACGGACTTTCTTTAATTGCTACCATTGCAGTCATAAACATATATTAAGTATTTTCAACTTCTAGCACTATTAAAATAATTTCAGAACTCCTCGCATAAATAAAATTCGAGATTGCAACCGCATGGAAAGGCTCCCCTTGTATATTCTAATCTAATCTATCTACGATATTAAGTGCACTATCTTTTTATTGTATGTTTGAAACTGCGTGAGCTCCAACATTGTGCTGAAATTGAAACTACTTTTAAGCATGTGTACGTCCAATACGCAAGTGGTATTTACCATTTTGATTTGTATTGTTAAGATGTGTTGCACAGACTCTTCGGAATACTCCGAGCTAATAAATACGTAAGATATTAGAAATGTTAACAAGATGTTTCAATATCCGAAAAATAATGTAATTTTTAATTTTCATCACAAACATTCTTATTAATTAAGCACATTAAAATTCTTTATCGATTACCTATTTATATTCCAGGGTCAAACTATGGGCTGATAATTTGGGGAGACAATTACACACCATCGCAGAGTCTGTGACGAGAAGAACGAAAGTAATCGATGTAAGTTTGTAAATACTGGACGAAAATAAGGGTGTGAAGTTCATTTTGTAGACTTTCAGTCTTACGGGATCCAAATGTGGACTTCATAAATCTAACAATTATCATATTTTTTGTGGAAAAGTGTGAAAATTGGAACTTAACAACGAAAACCACTAAATGCGATATGCATATTGTTGAATATACACCAAAGGGCGATTTCTTTGATTTTTAATTCAGGGAGTCTGGACGCACAAACAATATTTCGTGACTTTTATGGTATATTACTAAAATCTCGAACCAAACAAACGAAATATGCTAGTAGTGCAAAGCAACGGAAATTTTTTTATTAAAAGCCGTTTTGGTTTATGCCAAAATAAGTTACTGATTAGAATAGCATAGAACAAACCTTATCAATGGTTAAAGTTAGATCAGTATATAAGCCAAGTAATAACACACTTTTTGTGAACCCAACTACGCTAAATTAAAAATGAAAGAAATCACATCTTTTTTAAATTCAATAGAAAGGAGTAAAGTTTATAATTTTTAAATTGCAGAGCTTTAAACAAACTAAGATTTTCTGCGAAGGGGGCAATAAGACCGCAGAAGAAATCGCTGACAAGCTGAGAGTAATGATGGCAGAAAAGGAAAAGGCTGTTAAGGTAACATTTTTTGCCAGTTTCAGTAAGTTATAAGTACACATGAAAGACCTGAATAGTATATTATCCAATGAGCGACAAAGCTGGACATTATTCACGAGGCTAAAATTTGGGCCAAAAGACGAGTAATTTATCCGAGTGAATAATGGCATTTCTCATGAGTTAAAAACTATGCTTTTTCTACTCTACTACTCTACTAAATAATTTAGTTTTTGCATTTCCGGGACTAAAGTTGATACTTTAGTCCCCGTAAACAGGGACTAAAGTAGTTCATTTAATCCCTAGAGACTAAAGTAAAAATGATACCGTAACTATGGGAGATTTATGTACACACGAGGTTAGTAGGTTAGGTTTTGTTTGTCATTTGACACACACTGACGCAAAACTTAACCTGCAAATCTCGAATTTGACATATACTGACAATACAGTACAGTACTGCCAACTGATTCAGGCTATCCAGGAACTGCTGCAATTCAGTTTTTAATAAATTGTAATTGTCAGTTTCCGAATTGACAGATTCCAAATTTTGGAAATGTTTGATGATAAAGTTCCCAAAAGTGCAAAAAATAGCGTATATGCCTCGGGACTAAAGTGCCTAAATCCCTTGAGTGGTTGTTGCCCTCCGGCTTCGCCCTCGAGGCAACAAACTCCACTCGCGGGATTAAATGGTGCACTTTAGTCCCTCATGATATAATATACTATTTAGGGCCGGTTCTACAAACCAAGGATAAAGTTATCCCGGAAATAAGTACCCTAGAAACGATTGTTGTAACAAAGGAAACTATGGTAATTATACCTCGGATAGCTTATTCTAGGTAAAGTACGTTTTTTTCCTATAAAAATTTTCAAGGTCAAGATAAAATTGGCAAAACTGCTTTTTTTAAATTATTAGAAAATTTATTTTCGTCAGTTTTTTCTGTAAATGACTTGTGTCATTTTGACATTTAAAATTAAATTGTCAGCTAATCTCTTTTGAAAATGAATACGCGTAAAAACGGAATCTTTTAAAATTAAATGTAAAAAAAGCAATTCTGAGGTGTGCAGAGGAACTGTTGGATCTGCAGCTTAACATGTCAGAAGAAGAAGTTTACGAAAGATTACCTAAAAACAAAACTCCTTTAATGCCAGATTTTAAATTTCCCACCAATTTTTAGTTCTAAAAAGTTACTAAAACAAATTTTACCAACATATTTTTTAAAGGAATCCAAGTAATGCCAACATAAACCCTAAATTCTTTGACCTTCAAAATTTTTATAGAAAAAAAACGTACTTTATATACTTGCATTGTAGAACCGGTCCTTACTTGTTGTTACTGAGAGTAAAGTTTGACGTTTGGATTTATCATAGCATGTTGATATATGTTTCACCTTCGTCATGTATTGAAGAATAATGAAAAACTCGGCGTATGATTGACTGACAACAGTTGAATAATGACATAAATAACTGATAACTTTCTCAATTAAAAACGCAAAAACAATGTACATATTACTTAATACTAGTAGAAAAAAATATTTTCAAGGGTAATACCACAAGCAGTGGATACATTTTTGTCGTTTCCATGTAAATTATTGCGTTTAAGTTTCACGATACAAAATCACGAGCCGAAGGCGACTGACATTTAAATGTGATTTATTTGAGTTAAATTTGCAATAATTTCTATGGAAATGGCAAAATATAAAAAAAATATAATATTCACTTCGAGTGGCATTTGGGACGACTATTTAACAATATTAATACATAACGATTCACTTTATTGAAAAATAATTCAACAATTAATATAGTTATTCATTCTCAATTAAATTCAGCGGAATACTTCCAAAACATAACATTTTAAAATTTTTAACGCAAGCCAAACTTTGTTTACATAGTTTGTTGGTGTTTAGTTTTTCGTAACCTAGCGATATCACTAAGGACAGAGCATCGTTGCTAAGCGATATTTCGCAACAAGGCTACTTAGTTTTTGAGTAGGTACATACTTTTATGAATATTTTGCATGGTGCCCAATATTCAGTAATATACTGTTCCTATTGCCGAAAGAAGCAAATCTCTGCAATATGATTGGCTTCTATATTTTAGCGTTGAATAGTCAAGTGTAATACCACAAGAGGTGAAAATTTTTCGAGATTTTTTTTCGTTCACATGCAAATTATTGTGTTTAAATTTCGCGAAACCAAAACTGCTTTAAAAATTCCGCGAGACAGCAGGTCGAGTGGAATTTGAGGAGTTTTTGTTGAGAGAAATTTGCAATAATTTGCATGTTAACGAAAGAAATTCCCACATATAATCTCATAAGAGCATTAACTCTTTCCGGATTTTTTTTTTAGTGCGTTCCAACAATGTCGTATTAGGACGTTGTTCGAATGCACGAAAAATAATTTCCGGATATGAATCAATGCTCGAATGCAGATTCGGTAAGAAAATCGTAACGATACAAACTTTTACAGTTAGGTTAGTCTACCTACAAAAAATTTCCAAGAAATTTTGTTGTTGTCTTGGTTACGGCTCCTGAACTAATTTTTCTATTGGTTATTAATGAGTGTCGTACGATTTTCTTAAAAAAAATTACCTTGAGTGGTATTTGGAAAGATTATTCAACAATATGGGTATATGACTTCTACCGTGTTCGACAGCTCACATTTTTAACGTTTTCTACTATTAATTCAATACTGGAGCTTCCAACACGATTATTATGAGTGTTTAGAACGACGCCGGCTTGCATACCTACTTCACTTTGACGTTTTGGCGAAATGTCAGTCAAAGGCTACTCACTAAATTGAAATTATTGAAACCAATCAGGCTCGAGTGAAAACACTGTGACATTAGCAGCCAGTCTTATAAAGGCCACTAATCTGACGTTAACTTTAATTCGTTGTTAAAACAAATAAAAGCGCATCAAAACGTTAGTGCTTATGGCATTTCATTCATTAGTAAACAAATTTTGATGCGCTTTTGTTTATTTTAACAGCGAATTAAAGTTAACATCAGATTAGTAGCCTTTATAAGACTGGCTGTAGGTGTTTTAAATGACAGTCAATTTAGATTGGCCGTTTCTGACAAATTGAACAATTTTCATTGGTTCGTTCATTATAGTGTTGAATAATCGATATAGTACCGAAACGACCCACGCCAGATTTCTAAGGTTAAGCTGCGCTTACTGTAGATGTACTTGATCTTGAATCCAGTACAAATTTATGGCACGAGACGACAGACGATGCAGCTGAACCCCATGCTCGAGCGAAGATTTTGGGTTACCGGCGGCTGTACCAGCGGAATTTAGGATAGTTATCGATATGGATGGATCTCCCACCCGCAAAGCAACAAAATTATTGGAGGGTGATCGATTAAAAGACGGCATCGAGAATTGAGTCGAAATGAAGCTGGGGTGGCGTGAAATGCTTGGGGAATCTATTACAAAGTCTAAAAATTGATTCTAAGATACATTAACTAAACATGAACAGAACTTCAAATAATATTATACCTAGGAAGCATATACAGGGTGATTCTTTAATATTGCAAAAAAAAATTAAAAACAGATTCTTTGGTTAAAAATAAACAAAACATGTCGTATAAACTCTTGTGCGGAAACGTTTCGTTACCAAGCTACAGGGTGTTAATTTTTTCATTAATTTACTTTTGATAATTATTGATATTTCAAATTTAATTGATAATTGTCAGGTTGAATCCTAGTAATATGGGCTGTTTTTTGTGCCATTACATTTCGCTTATTTAATCCGGTAGCGTCTCTAGGTGCATTTTATCTAATATTATTAAGAGAAAATAGTTCGATATTTGTATTTTGATAGACGAATAAAAAATACAACTTTTTTGCCTCTTGAATTTTCACTGATCAGACCCCACATTTCTCGACGTTTTAAAGAAACACAAAATAACATTTGCTGTGCACTTATTTTATTCCGGGTATTAATACACATCAGTAAGCCAATAAAATGAATTATTAGAATAAGGTAATTAATAAAATTGCTGGAATTAATTAAAGCCAGCGAAGAAATAAAGTTATAAAAGTTGTTAAAAGTGAGCACCTCTAACGTCAATACATGCCTCGGTCCTACCGACGCATTGATGCCGAACACGTTCAAAAATACCAGGGGTGTGCCGAATTGTCTCATACGATGCGACAATGCGATTCTTTAATTCGTCTACATTTTCTATTGGAGTGATAAAACCAGTTGTTTCAGGTGGACCCAGAGAAAAAAATCTAATGAATTTAGATCTTGAGACCGTGGAAACCAGAGTTGTGGGCCACCTCGACCGATCCAACTATGTGGGTAAACTTCATCCAAATATTGACGGAGCTCCATCGTACATAAAATACATTTGGCTTCTTAATTGAAGCGGGACGTCTTCCAATAGTATCGGCAACTCATTTCGCAGAAAATTGTGATAGGCTTCTCCAGTTAGCCTCTCCGGTAAAAAAATGGGCCAACCAAGTGGTCTCCAACGATTCCGGGCCATACATTGACAACAAATTGATGTTGATGGCGACTTTCAACTATTGCATGTCGTTTCTTTTCTGCCCATATGTGATTATTGTGAAATTTCATTATGGCTTCTCTAGAGAAATTAGCCTCATCAGTAAAAAGTATTCCTACAAAAACTGAGGATTTTGTGCACGTGATATAAACGAATGCAGAGAAAATGCAATTTTTTATCTCTAAATCGTAGTGAGGTATAACAAAAAGTTCGATGGACAAAAAGTTGTATTTTTTATTCCTTTATCGAAATACAAATATCGGACTATTTTTTCTTATTAATATTAAATAAAATGCACCCACCCAGAGACGCCCCTGGATTAAATAAGCGAAATGTAATAATACAAAAGACAACCCATATTACTAGCATTCAACCTGCCAATTAATTATCAATTAAATTTGAAATATTAATATTTATCAAAGGTAAATTAATGAAAAAAATAACGCCTTGTACCTCGGTAACGAAACGTTTACGGACACAAGTTTATAGGACATTTTTTGTTTATTTTTAACCAAAGAATCAACCTGTATCTATTGAGCGAAAAGCAGTAGGTTGCCACTAGAACCGTAAAATTCTCCCAACCAGCAAATCAATAAAAACTGTAATCTACAGGGTGTTAGTATATAAGTGCGACAAAAGTAAGGGGGTGATTCTGCATGGAAAAATAATGATATTTTGTTATATAAATGTATATTCGCAAATGCTTCGTTTCCGAGCCACAGTTAGTTAAAGTTTTTCTTAAAAATTAATAATTTTTTTATTGCTCTGAAACCGGTCAAGATATGCAAATGAAGTGGGTTTTAAGAGGTACTTATAGCGCATTCTTTGATATGCAATTAAGAATTTTATATTCATCTTTGGCGCGCATACGGGTAATGATCCCGATATTTTTATAGAAAAAAATGGTACGCCACTGAGATATTTCAAAATAAAAATTATTTTTGAATTTCTCGTTCAATTTGTGACAAAAAAGCTTTCTTGTCATTTTTTTGTAGGTAGCGCCATTTTTATGCAAAAAATAAGACATCTTAACGCGTATTTTTAATTTCTATTAATACATTATCAAGAATTAACTAATACAGTAACATTAAACCAGAACAGTAACAGCAAATAACACTAATATTAATATTTTTTAAATAGGTGGAAAACTATTTACAACAAATGTTCAAAATGACGTCCCTCAGACGTGATACAAGAGTCAACTCTGCGCCTCAATGATTGCCTTATCCGCGCAAATATTCCTGCTGTATTTCTTATTGTCTCACAGCCAGCGATAATTCGATTCCTTAGATTTTCAATATTTTCGACGGGAGTGGAATAAACTAATGATTTAAGAAAACCCCAAATGCAAAAATCTATAGGATTTAAGTCTGGCGAGCGAGCAGGCCAATGTTGCGTACCTCCCCTACCTATCCAACGATTTGGATATACTGTATCCAAGTGATGACGTACATTAATGCTAAAATGGGCTGGTGCGCCATCATGCATGAACCATAAGTTTTGTCTTAACTGTAGGGGAATTTCTTCAGGTAACTCTTCCTGTAGAAAGTTAAGGTAAGATTCGCCTGTTAGTCGTGGTGGGAGGAAATATGGACCAATTAAATAATTATCAATTACTCCAAGCCACACGTTTACTGAAAACTGATGCTGAAAATGAGTTTCAATGATTCCTTGAGGATTTTCCTCAGCCCATAAGTGATTGTTGTAGAAATTTCGTATCGACTCTCGTGAAAAATTAGCCTCGTCAGTAAACAAAACGCCATTTAAAAAATTAGGATTTTGAGCGATTTGATGAAGAATCCATTGGCAAAAAACTAGGCGCGGTAAAAAGTCTCTAGGTAGTAACGCTTGCACACGTTGAATATGAAACGGATACAATTGCTGTTTCTTAAGGGGGATAAGGAGAGGGGTTAGGCAACACACTGCGTTACTCAAATTTTAGGATAAAACTTAAATTGTTTCGTATAATATCACAGCCGCAAAGATGTATTTGGAGAAACGCTCGCTAATTGATTTAGATACTATGAAATAGCGTTATGCTGCCTCGCATTTATATTTTTTCAAAAAGCTATCAAAAGCGATTAAACATGGCAAAAGGAATACTTTTATTCATTGGATCATACGGCTAATCGAATAAATAATTTAAAAAATAGACTCCACTACAGCACACGTAAAGGCTTTTATAGTACAATTGTGCCTTTGAAACCGTTTCAATAAAATTCCTGATCTGGTAATTACACACGAACCAATATTTTACAACACTTTTCGCGCGTATTTTTAATCTAAAGTTAGAAGTATTATAGGCAACTTAACTAACAGCTATTTTTGTTTACGAATAACAGGTATTGGAATGTACTAATCCCCTGATAGGTACACACTTTAATCCCTTTTTGGTTTGTCAGGTAAGAATCTTTAAACACTAAATACTTTTAAAGGGTCTCTTTCAGTATTTATGACGATTTTGTAAATGTTTTGATCCTCTAAAATATTAATTAACTATTAGGTAACCTTTTTTCGTCAAATTAAAAAAATGCAGGGTAATATATTTAAACATTTATTTACTACTGAAAATGAGTACAACGGGAAACATACAAATAATAATTAATTATAAGCAGTTATAAATAATTACAAACTTGAATTAATATCTAAATAGAGCTACATTTTATAAGGATCCACTATTGTCTGGCATAAATCAGAAAATACGACTGCGAGTTCAAAGAAAAATAATCCAGGAGTGACTTTCTCGCTGACTTTCTCGGGGTCGAATTTTTGGACGATTGTGAGACTTTCTCTATAGGAGAAAGTAATAAAAACAGTTAAAAAAATGAAATATCAAATTGAATAACTTTGAAGTCTTTAGTGATTCTATCGGTTTTATTATTGATAAGTGGATGGAAAAATTAATAAAATACTTATTTTTAACACATGAACTTTTAATTTAATGAACTTTGATTTTAATAATTTAAAAATTTTTGCTTATGTGAAATTGTTCACAGTTCACCTTTAAAAAATAAAGTATGTGCGTCGTGCTAAAAATACTAAATACTAACAATATTATCACCAAACGGAAAATAGTTAGAACGGTGGTAGATATGTTATTATTTTTTTAAATTAGAAAGTAATTTGACCTTATTTTCTATAGAATATCAAAATGATTTAGTAATAATCAAAATGTAAGTGAAGTATTAAATAATTTTTGAACAAATTTAAGTTTCATTAACAGAACCGTATTAAAGTGTAAGTAAATTTGTAAAATGATTTTAATAATCAATAATTAAATATTTTCAATGGAAGGGATGACGCTTCAATACAATGTTTGTAACAATGCGTTAGAGCGCGACGGAATAGTAATTTAAAGTACATGTCTAAAAACATATTTTATTAACGAGCGAATAAAATGTCTTTATTCATGAGTGCTGTATGGAATTTTATCCAATATTCAGTACGTTAAAATTGAAATTTGTCAAAAAAATGTGTATCTAGCATTTTTTGAAAATAAATAATTTTTAAAACAAAATTTACTTGCCAATGTGACATGTAATAGCTATTAACATATCTAGGAATGTTATGAGTATCATAACTGCCGCAGATGTTTTGAAATCCGAGCTCGTAGAGCGAGGATTTTAAAACATCTGAGGCTGTTATGATCATAACATCCGTGATATGTTCAATAGTTTATCGGTTGCTATATGGTTATGGTTGCCATGTAGGGTAATATTCCATTACCCTACAGATAAGTTATGATCTAGTTACCAGCCCACTTTTGTATATGTAAACAAAGGCTTAATATCCTGAAACCGGTAAAATTTGTTAACCAGATGAGCTGATATTTTGTTACAGCAATATTAGTAGATCCTTATTAAATTTCATTCTACAAAAATTAAGTCAAATACACATCTCTTATATCTTGCTCCCGGCACCTTCTAGAGTCCATTAATTCGGGAAGCAAGCATTTTAGAAAAAAAAATTTAACTTGGTGACCATCTTTACCCTCCAAAATTCGTCGTTCATATCTGGAACAAAGTTTGAAACCGCAGGACCATAATATGCGTCTGTTGTTGCAAATGTCCTGCGTTCAATGATTTACCTAAAAGAATTTAATGCGTTATTTTAATAAATAGTGTTTTATATTGCTAGCAAGGTAAGACTGCTTTTACGGCCGAAGGGATGAAATGATATCCCTTGAAGTAGTAAAAACAGGTTACCTTGTGTATAATAAATAATATTTTATTTGTTATTCATTTGTAAACAAATTTATTAGAAGATTAATTTTCAAAGTTTATATGTACAATTTCGATGAATGACGTTTATAAATGAGTAACAAATGAAATAGTAAAAATTAAATTTAAAAATTACTTTTTCTACGAGCTTCTCTTGCTCTTTTTCGCCTTGCAGATAATTTTTCTATGTACAGTGCTTCAGCTGCATGTGAATTATTACATATGTTGTTCAAAACTGTGTAGGTAAAATTTCCACTTGTATTGAATGAAATTGCAGCTGCATTGCATCTCATTTGGTAAGAGCCTTTTAACGAAAAATTCAACCGTTTTCCGCCTACAAATTTAGCTACAATTGAATTGTAGGATTCTGCCATGTTGGTGTCAACATCATATAACAAACTTGAAGCATTATTTGCAAGCCTTATGTTAACACTTCTTATTGAATCGAATATTCCACTTACTTCCATATCAGGCACTACATTTTCCTGCAGAAAAATTGTACGTAAGATGTTGTACGATAAACTAATATACATAACAAAAAACACCTCTTCTTTAACCTTTTTACAAAAGTAGCTCTCGCACTTAGAGTGATCGCCAAAAATATGGTGTGGTCCATTGACGATGTCGTTTTTCAAATTTTTTGTTTTTTCACAAAAAGATTCATCACCTTGTTTTCGAAATTCAACAGCTTTTGTTACAGCGTTTCTAAATGTTCCTAATGTATCCCTGTTATTAATTTTTTTCCTAAGTGTTATACGAAATTTGGAATCTTTAGCAATGTCTGCTAATTTATTAATATAATTTCTGAGAAGGTGATTGCGACATTCAATTTTCTCTATAACAAACGTTGGTCCATACGGTGCTACTTCAGTTAATTTTCGGTAAACACGACTGTCACAGTCACCTGTCAAACTGCCATAAATTAAATTATGTGTATCAACAGATTTTTTGAAACCGTCCACTATAATATCAGCTTCCATTGCTGTTGAAGTGGTGCTCCAGTTTTTAAAACATTCGTGATTCGCTGCATTACTACCGGTCCTCATACAAGCATAGCAATATTTATTCCTAACACCTATATATAATAGTTTCTTTGTTCTTGCGCCAATGATGCAAGCCGACAAAATATAAAAAAATAGCAGTAATAATAATAATTTTCTTCAGTTAACGGGTATTTCCGAAAATTCAACAGCTGGTTGACATTTCTTCTCATTCGATAACAAACAAGGATGTATTGGGCGAACTTACTTATACATAGAAGCTTTGCTGCAGGTAATAGATTTTCAGATAAGGTAGGTACTTAGTGAAATAATCCGCTTCCGACATTTGCATAATAAGACAAAGTGATGTATCTACAGTTGTCTAAGTTTTACTTTCAAGGCGCAAATCAAAAAGTCACCTCGCTCACTGTAGAAATATATGAGCTTTCCTTAGCCGCCTTAAGAATTTTAAACTCAGTGAAGTTGCTTACATTCAATATGTTGGCAATTTTTCGAGTACTTGTTTCAGGCGACTCCGCAATTAACTCGAGAACTGCTTCTTCTAGTTGCACAGTTCGTACTTCCCGAGGGCGCCTGCAGTCAGCCGTTTGTTTCTTAAATGTACCATTTTGGCGCAAACGTTGGTGAAGGCGAGCAAATATTGTGTGATGTGGCACCCTACGCCCTGGATACAACTCAGCATACAATCGTCGAGCTTGCCGACCATTTCCATTACTTCGACCATAGACAAAGTGCATGTCTGACATTTCCGCATTTGTAAAATGTTCCATTATTTTTGATAAAACAAAAATTACTAACTTATTGATATTAATTTTATAGCAAACTAAAGGCGTTATACTAATGAGGAAAGCTAATTTGACGTTTTGTCAAAATAGTCGTATTTATAGTACATAAATGTTGACAGTGACCTACTAGATAATGCATTACGAGTAGGCAGTAGAAGTTAAAAATATGCGTTAAGATGTCTTATTTTTTGCATAAAAATGGCGCTACCTACAAAAAAATGACAAGAATAGTATATTATACATCAAGGTAGCGAAGCGCAGTATTATAACCTGAGCGCATATTAGATACTGAGCGCGCAGCGCGAAGTATCTAAAGCGCGAAGGTTATAAGACGATTCGCTACCGTGGTGTATATACTATTTTTTGCACTACCAAACGGCTTAATACCTAAATTCCCAACAAATTTCGAAAATATTTTAACTGTCAACCTGACAATACAGCTCTTTAAAACGTCAAAATTAAAATAGTCATATTTGGTAACTTAGCAATTTATTAGTTACCACGGTGAAAAATGTTTATTTTACTTTCTCTCCCTTGGTGGAGAAAATCAACTTCACAACCTCAAAATAGGCCAATAACGGTGCGTTCTGAGACTAGTAGTGCAAAAAGCTTTTTTGTCACAAATTGAACGAGAAATTCAAAAATAATTTTTATTTTGAAATATCTCAGTGGCGTACCATTTTTTTCTATAAAAATATCGGGATCATTACCCGTATGCGCGCCAATGATGAATATAAAATTCTTAATTGCATATCAAAGAATGCGCTATAAGTACCTGTTAAAACCCACTAAACTTCATTTGCATATCTTGGCCGGTTTCAGAGCAATAAAAAAATTATCAATTTTTAAGAAAAACTTTAACTAACTGTGGCTCGGAAACGAAGCATTTGCGAATATACATTTATATAACAAAATATCATTATTCTTCCATGCAGAATCACCCCCTTAATTTTGTCGCACTTATTTACTAACACCCTTATAACCAGACCCGACGCTAGTTTATTAACTTATCACATGCGCCCTTCGGCTAACGTTTAAGGCAAAATACCCCTTCCGCTGGCATGAAGTCAGTGGGGGCGCATCCCTATCTCAAATCGACATAATAACTTTTTCATAA
>CALNHX010007919.1:0-67591 GCA_940337035.1 Agriotes lineatus | reverse complement strand
GGGGAGGAAGGTTTAGGGAATGCATTGCGTGGCATAAGAACAGCAGGAAAAGTTATTCGTGGAGGCCTAGCATCCATATATCCACAAATCGTTAGAATTGGTGAGGGGAAAGTCTACGTTTAGCACAAACGTTTCAGTTATTTTATGGAGTTGTCCCAGGATTCAAGATTCAGGCTACATTAAAATCTATAATTTTTTAAAGATGTTCCGAAGTAACAGAATAACAGCAGTACCATCCCAATTATCGGTGTCTATTCCCCCATCGATAGTCACCAATACCTTTTTCAATTGATATGAGAGCTTTCAACTAGTTTCACATTATCGTGACGACATGGACATATCTGAGGGCCGTGGATTGTTTTACAAAAGCTTAGATCACGTAAAATTACAAAAGGCGCCAAATAATTTTTAATACAATACATATGTCGAAGATAGTGACGAGAACTCATAAACCCAAAAATATAGTCGATAACTGTATAACCCGAAACAAACTCACTTGACAGCTGACTTTATGGTAAAGTGTCTATAATAACCAGTAGTAACTGATACAGGGAGTGTTTTACCAAATACATACACCTTAAAAATACCGAATATTAACACTAAAAGATGCATCCGGTATAAATATTCTACTTTAAAACTAATACTACAGTGAACCAACAATAATTGGCCGGAGAAACAGCAAGCGCAGTCAACAAATAATTGTCAGTAACAAGAACAAGACCAGTTTTCAAGCACAATTGTTTGAGCTAGCCTGAGATAAGCAAAGATACGAAGGTGAAGTGATCGCAAACCTCACTGTTTTATTTGTGTGTTGGTTTCATAGAGTGCATTTGTTCTTCTTTTTGAATTTTACATAATTAATTTTAAATTTTGTGTATTCCAATATGTTCAAATAGTTTCTATTTTTTATACCTGCTGTGTTACCTTGTTAGCAACGATCAGTTTGCATTTGATGAACTGTGCCTGTATTATTTTGTCTTGTACTATAATAACTTTCGTTTGGCAGTGTAGCTCAGTCGATATTTTAATACATTAATACATACTCTCGACAAGGTAAAATTCCACTAATCAGCAATGCATTTTGTATATTGTGTTAGAATTGAATGTTTCAAGCCCCTTTGGAATCTTAGATATTATATTTGATAACGGCTATCTAGCCATCGAACAGGAATAGTCAAATCTCAACAGTTTTGAAGAAATCAAGCAACTTGACATGGTACCCTATTTTATTGAACAATTATTTTTCAATAAATATAGAGCTATTATGAATTTACCAAACAGATGGCGTAAATGTATTGAGTAAAAAGGAGAGCATGTCGAATATGAAGAACAATTGTGTTTTAAAATGTTACTTCAATAAAGTATTTGTTTAAAAGCTGTTTTAAACGTTTGGTTTATTAGTTAGGGATTGTTACAGCCTAGTTTAGTATACAGATTGCGACAGGCAACTAGGACCATAGCAAATGCAAGGGGACCTTATATGTGGCCGTAATTGTATTTAAAATTTTTAAAAATCGAATATATACCTTGTATTTATAATTATCCTAACGACTTACCGCTATCGTACATTGATTGTTCGTTTGTTAAACACAATTACGGCCACATGTAAGGTCCCCTTGCTTTTGCTACGGTCCTAGTTGCCTGCCGCAATCTGTATAAACAGCACCGTGCTGGATTTTATAATTCCACTACTATGTTTACAACAAGTAGATCTAGTTTAGAGTATAAACAGCACTATTACGTTTACACATTGAACTTATAGTGAAGTGTGTAAATACAGAATTTGTTTTTTAATAAATTAACCATAGCTGCGCTCACTTTTTTGTGTGTTGACGTGGACTACAAATGACTTAAAGGATAATATTGGCCTGGCTTTCCTGTTCACAAATCACATTCTACCTCAAATCATTAATAAGGGTCTAATTACGAAAGTTCCATTCCTTCAGTACCTACCAAAAGTACTAATCTGGCCTGCACAGTCAACACAACCTATTTATATCTCATTCACGTACTAAAGTGATATCAGACATTGGTCCTTCGAGCCGGATTCAAGTTTTGGGGGATTTAGACGGTAGTCTACAAAACCAACCTCGTGATGAACTATAGTAATTTATCGTTACTTGTTTATTAATATTATCAACCAATTTCACATTGGTGAAGGCCCTTTCCTGGTCGTATTTTGTATAGTGCCAGATAGAAATTGGTGGGCGTGCTGCGGCACGCGCAGAAGATCCTTTTTAATTAGTGCGTGCTGGCCGATTAGATTTGACAGAAAATGAATGGTGACCGCTGGAATTAATGCAGGCGCATTATCTCTCTGTAAACGTCAGGAAGCATAAAACCCAACTTCCGAAAAATAAAACCTAAACGAGTGTGCGTGTCTGCAATTTTTTGTATAATTATTTTCAGCTAATAGCGTGTTAAATAAAAGACAAGAGCGCGGGTATCGCGCATCTTTAATGCTATCAGCCTTATTTTTACCTAAATAGAGCGCGCTAGTCACGCCACCCTCACTCGACGCGCTTTTACTACTCTACTCTAGATTATCGGACGCCCCGCTGCTAAAAATTATTAAGTTTAGGTTCGTGGAACTGGAATTAAGGCGTCATAAAGGGCGCAAACGATGGGGGTTATTTATAACGCTGTCGCGGTACACTTTTACATAAATGGTAATTAATGGGCTGGCTGAACTGTGGAACGATGGTCGTGCAGTTTATAGCTTTACAACAACAAAAAAGAGTTGAAGATTTTACTTAAAGAAATTTGCAAACACTCTTTGGCGTGATTGCTTTTGTTTAAGGAATTGAATCGGTTGTTTTTTAAGTATCTAAATTATATAATTTAAATATAACGAGCCGCTAATGTGCTGAAGTTGTAAGCGTCTTATATTGAGCATTTAGTAACTTGTACGTAGGCTGTCATAGCTAATATTATTGTAATGAACGATTAACAGTTTAGTTGGTCTGTAATCCTGCAAAATTAAATTCCCGAGTCGTTTCTGCAAATGATTTTCATGTATTATCACGTGTATAAATAAAGTTTTTTGTCATTGTGAGGTCCAATTATTGAGATTCGGATTTCAGTTTACGCGGCTTTTCCCCACTATAAATTTGTAAAGTCCGATATACTTATGGAGATGGAGAAATCAACTTACTATTAATAATTAACTCAATGATTGACACAGTGGGTCAGGTTGTTTAAGTTCATAGCAGAAATGAAGGTCAAGTTCTTAGGAAAACAGAAGCTAGAATTGCTTATAAAACCTTATGACAAGTTGCAATTTTAGCAACTATGGAAACAGGAATCTTTAAAAAAATTTAGCAAGCCAATTTTGGAGGAACTTTCATGGTTACCATTTCTTTCTATTAATTTTCCCATCTCGTGGCTGCTGTCTAATTGTATTTGCGTCAGCGTAAGCCTGTCTTGTAATTGTTTAGAATAAACAAAAAACCTTCTTATAAAATGTAAATGTTACTTTGGCAATGCACTAATACTAGCTACACTTTTTATTTTCATTTTTAGTTGTAGAACTCTAGACCGCAAATCCTTGGCCTCGAATTGCCATTTCGAAGGGCAGTCTGCGGTCGGGGCGTGATATGATAATTTCAGGGTGCGCAATTTGGGATCAAGGCGCAGGTGGGTTTATTTCGTATACATTAACACATTAATGCAACGTGGGCAGATAAGCAACGGCGGCCCGGCGCCTTATCTCGCCTATTATCAGTTTACCGGGAGATGGCGCCCCCGGAAGGATATCATTATCAACCCTACAAACCACTGTATCGGGACCGGGGCAATATTCGGACCGAATTTGCATCTGAAATAATACCGCGTTAGATTTTAATGCCCGATTTGATTATTAAATATGGAAGATTGGGCTGGAGATTCGTTACGGGATGTTTGCTGCACTGAGATTTTAAATGTAGCGGTTGATGAAAAGTCTTTATGTCAACACAGTAATCCGTCCTATAGTACTACAACGGTAGTAAACAGTTACTTGGCAGACGAGGTAAAAGTGTGTGATACTAATCTTATCAATCAAAGATATCAAGCATTTCTTACTAAAGTTATTTATGGTACCGACCTGTGGTAATAGTGATGAATGAAGGATATAGCAAAAGAATACTTCTCAGTTAAGTGTTAGTGAACACCACGAAAAGATAAAAACTAGTTTGGAAATAAGTGAACCGGCCAGTTGAAACAAATAAATTTTTGAAGGTATCTTTTGAAGCCTTATACAGGTCATTCATTTAGAATGATATCAGCTACCTTAGCCACTCTTAACGATTTAAAAAAAAACTGTATTTCTACCAGGCAGCAGAACCAGGGCCGGCGTCACACTTTTAGCCCGAGTGGGTAGTAAGGGGGGGGGGGGAGTTTCAAGTTATTTTTCACAATGCACTCATATGAAGAGATGAGGGATACAGGGTTACAATAAAAAATGGATAAAAATATACTTTGAGATGTCACAAAGTTCCATTTATTTGCTTTCGTTTAAAGATACAAATAAATCATTTTCGTAGGGCAAAACAAGACGTTCGTTTTCTATTACGAACAATAAATTCATCCATTAAAGTTTCTAAATCGAGCAAATCAACTGAATCCGAGTAGGAATGCAAAATAGCAACGTGGTTTAACCGATTCTGTGCCATAGTCGATCTTAAATAATTTTTTATTCGACGCAAAACTGAAAAACTTCTTCCATTAGAACAAGAAGATCCCGGTACTGTTATTATTAATCTCAGAAAAAGCACGAATTCGGGAACGATTTTCATTTTCCCTGAGAAACTTTACCATAGTGTTCAAATCAGTTGCTCTGCCCCTTCACGCTTCATGATACTCCTAAAAAAATCATTTGTTAGTCGCGATTTGTCAAAATCTCCTCTATAGAATTCCACGATTTCGTCTACATTCTTCGTTTTACCAGTTGCAAATTTTTCTCAAGACTTGAAAAACTTGGGTTTGTTCGAAAGTTGCGAGTGGGTAATTACCCACACGGATATTTTCGAGTGGGTAGTACTACCCATACTACCCACGTCAACCGCCGGCCCTGAGCAGAACAGGCATAATTTCGAAAAGGGTTCAGTACAATTGATGACCGGAAAAAATGAGGAAAAAAATTGAAAAATGCAATCAATTTAACTTCTAACTGCATCTTGCTTTAGTAGACTTTCGTTAACCTTTTGATATCATCGAACTCTGGACAGACGTTAAGACATTGCACGAAGCGAGGCGTGTTCATCAAAGAAGAGAAATTTGTCTATAAACCACGGAATATGTAATTATTCATCAATATTAATTTTGTCGCTTTCAAAATACATACTCCACTTTCAAAAAAATACACTTATCCCAACGTTTTTTCCAATTTTCGAAACAGCTCTCGTAATCCTGTTTCGGGATAGTCAAAAGCACCTCTACGGCCTTTCAATGCTCTCTTGAAATAGAAAAATGTCTGCAGGTACGAGTACTACATCTAAACAATAGGGCCTATACAACCATACTTCGTCACCCATTATGATGCGTTGCACACAAATTTAACGTGCATTGAGAGACTGCTATTCGATTCCGTGTTTGTTCAAAATTCAGCAGCTTTAGAACAAACCTAGCTGCACTGCGCTTCATGACCAACAGATGTCGCAAGATCATCAGCAATTTGTCTCAAACGAATCATTTTTTTTACTTTTTTGATAGTTGCGTCACTTGTTAACATTGCTGGACGACCGAGAATTTCGTCGTATGCCATTGATTCGCTACATCCTTTAAATCGATTAAACCACACGTAAATTAGCTTATGTACCATAAAAACATCTCCGAAAGTCGTACGTATCATTTCCACCCTCTCGAAACATTTTTACCATGTTTAAAAAAAATCTGATGCAAGCTCTCTGCTTTAGAAACTCACACATCGCAAAATTTCAGAAACACCAACACAATGTCTAACCTACACAAACGTCGTGCACATATGTGACTGAAATTCATAACTTATATATGTATATATGATTGAATAATGTTATCCCCTGGATGGCTGCTGTAGAATTGCTTGTATCAGTTAAACTGAAGATTTAATAGGTTTAACGCATTGATAGCGTTATGTAAGAAGCAACAATAGGAATTTCGCGTTTTGATTATTTTCAAATGTCCACTACACGTTGTGGCTGTTTTGGAACGCCCACGAAGCATAATTTCGGCCGTTGTATGTTTCGCATTGCTCAGAATGCGTTCTGGTCAGTTTTTTCAAACATTGGGCGAATTCGATCCTTGCTCCTAATAACATACACGTACAACGGAGGACTACAAGTTCCTTAGCCCAAAATATGGTGATTTAAATAAACTTATCTATATACAAAGTTGCTTAGTTTAGCCGGTAGAGGCTAGAGGGCTTTAAAAATGATCTGCGTTTTTAAAAAATTTCAAATTAGTCGAAAAAGTTTGATAGGTTTTTTTTTGCCATTCGTTTGTACCAGTACCAGATTTTTGTGGAATAAACCCTAATTTAGAAAATTACAGGGAGTTTAAAAACTTTGTCACAATAAATTATCCATCCATATTTTTTAACCCCCCGTATAATCACTACCAATTTTTTTTTCTGGGTAGTTACTTTAATTTAGAAGCTATTTTCTCTCTTACAAAATTTTAGTTGGGTAAAAGGTTGAGCCACAAACAAATATTTTCTAAGCCTGAATCAGTAATTATTGTAACTTCACTAAGCTTATAGGGATTTAGAAAATATTTTTTGTGGCTAAACCGTTCACGCAACTAAAATTTTGTAAGAGAGGAAACAGCTTCTAAATTAAAGTAACCATTCAGAAAAAAATTGGTAGTGATTATACAGGGGGTGATTTTTTTTAAAGTTAATAATTTTTAAAGCCCTCTAGCGGCTAAATTAAACAAATTTGTATACAGGTAGATTAAGTTAAATCCTCATATTTTGGGCCAAGCAACTTGTGGTCTTCCGTTTTACATGTATTTCAAAAACACCCTGTATACACAACACGTGGACCAACATATAAAAACATAATTATTGACATTTGACAACTTCACTATGTATTACAATAAAAATAACCTTCCTTGATAAACATACCTTATATACAACAACGCCCCTGTATCTGTCTCCAGGGCAATTAATAACTAAATTAATTCTACCTAAACGGAGAGCGTAAGACTCGATAATACCCACGCAAAATAGAAGTTCGTATAGGAACTCACCTTGAGGGACATACAGGAGGGCTCACAGCTGGGGTGGCACGTCGATTGACCCGTGACTCCAGGAGCACAAAACGATAAACACGAGCGATTACACAAAACAACGAAAAAACGGGATCAGTTGACCGACCGTTCACCAACTCGTCTTAAGTTCATCTGTCTTTACAATATGGGCCACCGACCCAACAGTTAGGGGTGGCAGGAGAGGGTACAGCAAGCCCCATAACTCGAAATTCCACCAATAGTGGTTAAATTTACCGCTAGGTAGAATTATAAACTACACTAAATTTATGTACAGCGATTTACTTGTATTAAGAATTACTAATTAAGTAAACTAAACTAATATGATTAAAAGCTAAATACCAAACAGCCCTTATACCTACAAAACAAGAAAAATCTGACAAACTTACACCAAAGAGAGGCGTCAAATGAGGTCATACCATGTCTCCAAAACTGTTTACACTTGTTGAAGAGAATGTATTCAGGACACTCGATTGTGAAAAACAAGGAATATATATACTTCGGACACCTTAAATTAGCTAAACAGAATTAAAAAACAGTAATAAGAAGCATTACACTAGGTTGGATTGTTTTTGGCAAGTTGTAGATATTTAAAAAAAATTCGATAATTCAAAATTATTTAAACATAGGCTTTATTCTAACAAAAGAAAGCTAAAAAGCTAAAGATAAGACAGATAGATTTGGGAAGAAGTTTGTTAGGAGCGAATAAAAGACACCAAATCAAGGACATCGATACCAGTACTAAAATGAGAGTCAATGATATTGTTGAAAAAATACCCATTCTCAAGTGGAATTGGGTAGAGCATGTAGCCAGAAACACTATAGACGAATAACCCAATAAAATCAAATACTACTGACCAAGAACATTAAGCAGACGTGTCGGCATGTCAGAGAGAAGATGGAGGGTCTAGGACATTTCGCCGTCGCCATTTCGCCGTCGCCGTTTCGCCGTCGCCATTTCGCCGTCTGCCATTTCGCCGTCGCCACTTCGCCGCCGACCACTTCGCCGTCGCCGTTTCGCCGTCGACCATTTCGCCGTCAACTTGAAAGCGGAACAAAGACCGTGCTGCCAAATAATTATCCTTTAATTTATTTTTATACTTTAATGTAATGCAACCTTCACTTTATTTATTTGGACATTAATTTGTTTGCTTATAAACTATCATCTTTGTTAACTTAATAATATAACTTAATAATATAATATAACACATACACACACACTTCATACAATGGTTGCTGCGCAAGCACCAAAGGCGCGATCCAACTCTGTATCCCGAATCCGGGGCAAGTTGATCATTGTACCGCCAGATGCCAGCGCATATAGCACCAGCCTCGACACCACAAGGTAAATGAGGTTACTGATAATACATACATACATACAATAATATAATTGTACTCCGTTGCCGGAAGAAAATGCATAATAAGTTTAATAATTTCTATTGTACTTAAACAGCAAGTATACAGTAATATTTAAATTGTAAAGTCACATATATACAGGGTGGTTCAAATTTATTTCGGGAAACTTTAGGAATACACAGAAAACTTCAAAATAAAGCGGAAAACGTTAATCAACTTATATCGAAAACGTATAATAAGCGAGATGTACGATGTTGAAGTTGAGTTAAAAAATCTGGTGTGATACACTCACGCAACTTCCTTTTACAGTGATCTTATAATTAGCCAAAAATTTGATTTTTAATTTTTAAGCATTTGTCAAAAATTTTCAAAAATCACAAATTCTACAAAAACGGTACAAAATAGAGCGTTAGTTGAAGAGATAAATTTTCTCTTCAAGTTTAAGCTGAATTCAAAAATTTAATAGTATACCGGATGTGGGTGTTCTATTTCAAATAGGAGTTAATTAAAAAATAGAAGAAAAAAGAAAAGAAACCCATTTCAGAAGTATTCAACTGGAAAATCACCTACCTCACATCAATACACAATAAAAATGTAATAAAAATGTAAAGTTTGAAAAAAGATCAGATCATTAAAATCATCATAACGGCCATAATACCTTAAAGGGAATTTTCTAAACCAAATCATTATAATGACAACTATGTGCATGATAAAAGGATTAGCAAAAAGTAACAAGTATGCTCATTACCATCAACAACTAATGAGACGGTTTAATGCATATAAGAAGTGTAACTGTAATAACCTTTAACGTCCTCCTAATGGGAAATAAATGTGAATAATATTTTAAAGCTATTAAAGATTTCGAACATGTATCATTTAAAACATGTAAAACTTTGATTCCATGTTTTGCTTAAATATAGATAAGTGAAAAAGTGTTTTTTTAAGTCGGAAATGTAAAATAGTTACGGCGAAATGGCGACGGCGAAATGGCGACGGCGAAATGGCGACGGCGAAAAGGCGACGGCGAAACGGCGACGGCGAAATGGCAACGGCGAAGATTCTATTCAATAGTTGTAGCACTTCAAATTGTAGATGTATTCTTTTTTATCAGTATCCTAATGCAGATCCTTCATTTACCGGGAATTTTTTTGGACCGAAATCGTTGACTGAAGAGGGTTTTTTTTTTTAATTTTCACCAATGTGCCAGCGGATGTCACGATTTCATTGCTACTTTGTCATTCTGAAACTGAAGGAAAAATCCAATCGTCAATCCAAAAAATAAATTCTTTTCAATGTGAACTTACAGTAGACTTTCCAATATCGCCGCTGTCGACATAGTAAGAGACAAGACGGCACTACAAAAATTATCCGGGCTTTATAGCTCGGTGGTAAGCATTCCGGTTACTGATCTAAGGGTCGAGAGTTCAATCCCCGATCCTGGTGTTGTTTTTCAAAAATAAAAAATGCGAATGAAAACTAGAGACCCTGTATATAGTTAGATATACAGGGACTAATGAAAACCTCTACAGAATGCCATCATTCGGAAGTGATGTAAAGCCGAGGGTCCCATGCTACTACTATGTGTAGTATGTAAAATATCCCTTGCTAGGATTGGAACACCTTAATCTCGTAAAAATTCTAAGTAGGACTAGGGTACCTGGTACTCTGCATGCCTACACCTTGTCGTTGGGGTTGGAAAAAAGGGCCTATGAAGGCCTACTTGCTTAACGTGAGTCTCCCCACAAATACTACTACAAAAATTGAACAAAGAATGAAATAATGCCAATACGATCAAGCGTTGCTAGTGATCCTTTATTAAATTTAGCAATAATCGTATACATGCTAATCCACTGAAAGAATATAATTAGCCACAAAACAGATACTTCGCAACTGACTGATACTTAGAAAATACTTTTACTGCATCTTGTATATCTTGTATAGTACCTTTATAAATAGTGCTCGTGTTAAAGTAAATTTACAGCTCGCTGCGACACTAATTTGAGAAGCGAATGCTAAATTTCATATACAAATCTAAGAAAAACAAGATTGAACAAAATAAAATTGGTGAATAATATAAATCAGTAGGAGTTCTTAACATTAAGAGTAGTTTTCAGGCTTGAGCTGTTGTTGTTGTTTGTAATAAATGTAAAAAGTTAAAATAGACTTGTATCGAACGTAGGCGTGGACTCGTTTTCCACTCTCGAGCGAAAAACTTCATCTAAAGTCTCCTGCTATCAATATAACGTAGAGTAAACCCAGTAAAACTGTGTTGATTTACTATGTGTTATGAGGTTATTGTTTATATACTGGACTTGTTTCTCCACAGGGCAGATTTATATACCGCCTTTGGTACCAAAAGGGATACAATTAAATCAAATTATAAGTTTCTGTTCCGGAAACTTCACCGCACCCTTCTCACAGCGGTTGCGGTATTTAAGCTGCGACTAATAAGCTTACCAGAAAAATTCGCCGTATTTTCCAGTCCAAAAGTTGGATGGCAAAGACGGCCACGGCAGAATTACGACCGCCATATTTCTGCTCGATTTGCAAGATGTTTTAACATATTTCGAAATTTTTACGCGTACCGGGCGACTGCCAACTTCAACTGCTTCGTTCCGTAAGTAACGGTTCGGGGATAAATATAAAGGATATTTTTAATTAGGTCCCGTTGGCTCCTTTATATGCCATTCATAAATTCCGGGAAATATTAACTCTTAAAACACAGTTTTTACTGGACAAGAGGGTTCGTTATTCCGGGAACAAAGGAGCGAGACATTTACAAAAACATTTCCACCCTCCAAGCGCTGCTCGAAAGGGTACATTTTTAAGAGCGGCCAATTAAATTAAATTATTCTGTTGGCGCTGCCGAAATTAAATTTTATTCTTAGCCGGAATTTGAATTACATTGTTTATATTATTAGCCCGAGATGTGAGAGGTTGTTCTGATTGCAGGTTGCGCATTCCTGACGTACTTCAGCCCGGAGAGCGCGCTCAACGCCCAGAACGCACTGCATGAGAAACACACGTTGCCAGGGGTAAGTTTTCCACCCCCATTATCTCTTTGTTCCGTCTCCTCGACTTCATGCGAATGTTTCGAACGTTCCGGGTGTACGTGCGGCTCCGAATTTTTCATATTCCACCCGCTGAAATATAGGCGGCTGTTAAATACAAGAAAAGTGATCGTCGTTTCGTTTCAGTTGAAAGGAATTCGCTGATATATTATAAAGCCATATTAGGGCCGCTCGCCCACATCGTCGCATAAAGGATTAGAATTTCGCACGAGCTTTCGGATTTCGTGCCTTTCAGGTTGAAAAACTGGATGGGGTTGAAGCTCGACACGATGCTCTGTCATTCACACCATCAAATATAACTTGCGAAATATATTATTAGGGTTTCATTTTAAATGTTAATTTTTAGCCGAAATGTTTATATTATTTTACATACTAAGTTAATAACAGAATATATTACGACAATTCAGCATTGTAAACATGAGTCCCATACTGAATTAGTGCAGAAACTATGATGAAAACATCTGAAAGCTAGGGATGGACATAGATTAGATCACTAAGAAAATCCTAAAACAACTAATAGACTTTAAACAATCTACATATTGCAAGATTATTATTAAGACGACTTGGATATTTATACACAGTGTTCATGAACGTCGGAGAACAAAGAATAAAGTTCAAATAAACATGTCTCCAAAAATGCTTCATTTAAAATTAATTAAATATATAATACCTAGTTATCAAAACTTTTAACTGCTGATTAGCTAAGCAAGGTGGCTTATTATTAAATAAATCCTGGGGGAAGTCCGAGAGAATTAAATAGTTGACATAATTATTCCATTGGACATACCCACCTCTTACGATTATGCATGTAGTAAAAATTCTATTAAATCGCATTGAGCACAATTAATAAATATACGAAGAGTAAAAATGGACTCCTGAAGTAAATCACAAAATCCAGTAATTTTGTACTCCTTATAGCTGAGCGTTAAATAATAATTTTGTTAGGTCGAATTGAGAATAGCCAATAAATCTCAAAAATATCAGTAAAAATAGATACCCTGGCAAGTTCTATGAAATGAATCCATTCTCTCTGCTGACTTCCACCAATTAGGTATAGAACAAAAATTCTATCAGATCACATTTAGTACCACCAATAAAAATATTAATACTAAAGGTGGACCCAAATTAGATCCCTGAGGAGCTCCTCAAATAACTAACCAAATGCGGCCTTATTTTCTTCTTGTAGCTGGGTCGGTAGCATGCATTTTATTACATCGAACAGAGTATCATTCATCTCAAACATAGTTGACAAGATTCATCCATTCTACATATTGGCTTTTTCAAATTCAGTATTCAGTAAGAATTCTATCAAATTACATTGAATACCATTAATAAAAAAATATGAAGAATACAAATGGACCCAAATTAGAAACCTGGGGTGTCTTGGAATAACCAACAAAGCCCAGGCATTCTGCACTTTTCGCAGCTGGATCTGAATTAAGATTAAATTAAATTGAGTATTATCATAAGTCTTAAGAAGTAGGTGACAGGTTTCGTTCATTCTCCTTAATAACTTCTTCCGGTTAAGTATGTGGTGAGAATTCTACCAAATCACATTAAACTTAAGAAGAAAAAATTGTGGTCCTTGGGAAGACCCTAAAATAACACACAATATCCAAACATTTTGTTTTGTTTTGAAGTAAAAATTTTATTAAATTGAACTGGGTAGTACTAATAAAAGCTAAGAAAGTAGCAGCAGCTCCTCCAAATTTATCCCGTAGGCAATCCTATCAAATTAAATAGTTGACAGTTAATTTATTCGCCGTATTGACTTTATTCGGCTAGGTATATAGTATAAATTCTATCAATTCATATAGAATATTATTTATAAAAAATATGAAAAATGAAATGAATCAAAATTAGATCCATTTAGAGCTCTTGAAACAACTAATAAAATCCAGACATTAAGTACTTCATGCAGCTGGGTTTGAAGGAAGAATTATTAAATCGAATTGAGTATGACTAATATTTAATACTTAAAAATAGCAACAATTAGAAATAGATTTCTTTGGAAGTCTAAGGGAATTAAAGGGTTGGCAGAATTCATTCATTCTCCATATTGGCAGTTTAGGATTAAATGTGTAGTAAGAATTTTATCAAATCACATTAAGTATCATTATATCTTTGGGGAGCTCCTAACGACTAAAATCCACACATTAAGTATTTGTTGCAGCCGGGCCTTACGTAATAACTTGAATTGCATATCATTAATAAATGCCAAAAACAGCAGTAGTTCCAAATAAGTCCCGTGGGAATTCTTATGCAGATAAATATTTAGTTGACAGAATAATCCATTCGCTATATTGACTTCATTCAATTAGGTATACAGTGAGAATTATAGCAAATCGCGTTGAGTACTATTAATAAAAGAATATATGAAGAATAAAAATAGACCCAAATTAAATCCCTGGGGATTCCCTGAAGTAACTACCAAATCCAGGCATTTTGTACTTCATGGAGCTGAGCCTTGAGTAAACATTTTATTAAATCAATATGAGTAATATCAATAAATGTAAAAAGCAGCATCAGCTTCAAACTGATACCATAGAAATCATGTGGAATGAAGTAACTTTTTCCAGTAGGTGTGTAGTTTATAAAATCGCATTGAGTACCATTAATACAAAAATATACAAGATAAAAACGGACCTAAATTAGATCCCTGCGGAGCTCCTGAAGCTGGGCCTTAAGTAAGAATTTTATTAAGTCGAATTGAGTATCATTAATTAATGTAAAAAAACAGCAGTAGTTCCATATAGGGCCGTAGGAAGTTTAAATAGACATTTCGTACTATAGAGACTTTCAAAGCACTAAGACGTGCCTTATCGCTATCGCAAGTGTGTGAAAGAATAAGTGCAATTATTAACGAAACAGCTGCCGAGAATCAACAAGTTTGAAAACATCATAAGCTGCAAGTTATTCCTTTCATAATATCCGAAAATAAGCGTAAATTTGATTCAGTAACTCCTCCTTTAAACGAAGTTCACAAACGCTACTCGCGGACGCCAAATATTTTAACGCAAAACAAATACGGCGTGCTCTCTAACTTCGAGGACAACCCAAGCGATAATCACAATCAATCCGAAAATGCAGGCGATAAAACAAAAACTCCGACAACAAAACCAGAAATAACACCTATTTATCTCCATAATGCCATAAATCACACAGCACAGACTGCTGACATCAAGAATTTAGCAACCTGCGAATTTTCAACATTTTGTAATACAAATACACTACGAATAAACTTAGCTAACAAGAATGATGACAGAACCCTAACAAAATACTTCAACGACAATAGCATTAAATATCATACTTTTCAAAACCTAAATGGTAAACCCCTCAATGTTGTGATTAAAAACGTACCGATATCGCTAACAGAGCAGGAAATCTTTGACGTGCTTAGAAAATCAGTACCAGTTAAGAAAGTAACAGGCCTTCTAACTAAGAACTAAGAACAAGCAACCGCTACCAGTTTGAGCAGCGGATTTAATAGATAGCGATAATGCCAAAAAGATATTCTCCCTGAAAAGCCTTTACCACTCGATTGTCACAGTAGAGCTGAGAAGAAAGTCAACAAACACTCCTCAGTGCTACCGATGCCAAGGATACGGTTACACGAAAAACTACTGCACGCTAGACCCACGATGTGTGAAGTGTGCAGGAAACCATCAATATCAACAATGTACAAAAAACCCAGAAGAAACAGTTAAATGCGTCAATTGCGGAGGACCACATCCCGCAAGTTATCGCGGCTGTTAACCGAACCGATCGTTCCCACTACGCCCGGTGAACTCAAAGACGCAATTGACAACCTCCCAAAGAAAAAATCCCCCGATATGATCTTATCACCAATTTAGTGTTAACGCAGCTCACCAAAAAATATTTAACATACCTCACGATCACATTCAATGCATGCCTCCGGCAAGGTTACTTCCCTCAAGCATGGAAACATGCTCACATATTGGTTTTCCCAAAGCCGGGCAAAGACAAAAAGAAAATCTACAACTACAGGCGGCTAAGCTTGTTGACGTAGCTTTCAAACCTCTTAGAAAAATCATCTACTCTCGCCTGATGAACGAAATAGCTCCACTCAACATATTCCAGTTCGGCTTTAGGAAAAAACACTCAACCCTACACCAACTACAGCGCATATCAGAGAAAATATAAGAGGGATTTGTAACCAAAAGCTATACGGTAGCTGTCTTCCTTGACGTAGCCCAGGCCTTTGATAAGGTTTGGCTTGAAGGCTTAAAAAGTAAAATAATTAAACTCAGAATACACAACTATCTAAAAGCAATAGTTTTTTCTTTTCATGAAAACCGAACATTTGCAGTACGTATCAACTCTACAATATCCGAAACAAAAATCATTAAAGCAGGCGTCCCGCAAGGAAGTGAGCTAGGACCGCTGTTGTTCAACATATTCACATCGGAAATTCCAACCACAAAGGAAACCTTAGCAACTTTTGCAGATGACACGGCAGTCTTAGCGCAACACACCGACCTCAATCAAGCCATAGAGAAACTTCAGACCGCAATGCACAAAATATGTTCATGGTACAACAAATGGAATATACAAATAAACCCTGCGAAATGTCAAGCCAAAATATTCTCCCTCAGGAGAATCAGAAACCCACCTAGCATAGTAATAAGCAATGACACCATTTACTGGAATCCCACTGCTGCCGCAGTAAAATACCTGGGAGTGCTACTGGACACACGACTTACCTGGAAATTACACGTAAACCAAAAACTAAATGAAAGCTATGCGAAACTGTATCCCCTTATAAACAGGAAATCCTCCCTAAAACCTAAATGTGCCATCCTGATGTACAAATCACTAATAAGACCACTAGCGTTTTATGCGTCACCAATATGAAGTAACACTCCGAATGGCGGTGAATGCCCCCTGGTACATCCGCAACGCGCAGCTACACTACGAACTAGACATACCAACAATCCAAAACTATATCAGTGCGAGTTCCAGCAAATTCTTCAAAACCATACGTGAGTGCGATAGTGCGGTTCCTTACAACATAGGTAAACAAACTATTCACAATAGACTAAAACGCAAACTACCACAATACTTGCATCTATCTTAAATTGACAGTGATTAACCATTTAAGGAAATATCACACTAACATGTAGAGGAACTATTAACCCCCATAAGTCATTAGTTATATTACTGTTACTAACAATGCCATGAATAACATTATAATTATTGTTGAACTGGTAAATAAATAATTATATAAAAAATATACATTTCACAATATTAATCCATGCGTTATATATCGGCTTCTTCGGACTAAGATTGCTGTCAAATTACATTGCATATATGAAAAAGTTTATCCAAATTAGAACCCTGACGATTTCCTGAACTAACTAACTATATCCAAGTCTTATGTACTTCTCGCCGATGTGTCTGAAGCAAGAATTGTATTAAATTAAATTTAGTATAATTAATAAATTTTAAAAATAGCGTAGTTCCAAATAGATCGCGGGGGAAGTCATAGATTAAATGGTTGACAGAATTCGTGCATTTTTCTTATTGATTCTTTCCGATTAAGTACGTAATAAGAATGCTATTAAATCACATCGAGGACCATTAATAAAAAAATATGAAGAATAAGGTTGAACTCAAAGTAAATCCTGGGAGGGCTCCTGAAATAACCAACAGAAGCTGGCCAACATCTATGTCTTGGAGCTGGTCCATAAGTAAGAATTTTATTAAATCGAATTGAGCATCATTAATAAGTGCCACAACAAATAGCAGTTAGAAATCCCGTGGGAGGTACGAAAGAATTAAATAGAATTAATTCACTCTCCATATTTACTTTTTCCGATTAGGTACCTAGTAAGAATTATATCAAATCACATTGAGTACCGTTAATAAAAAAATATTAATAACATTAATGGCCCCTAATTAGATCCCTGGGGAGCTCCTGAAATAACTAATAAAATCTTGTAAGTTTTCGGGGTTAAGTGGTCGAATAGTCTGCCAACTACTAACTGGACAGATTAAACTTGGCCCCATTGTACACAATATTTAATCTTGCTCAATGTAAATATTTATTGTTGATGATGTGCAATGAAAGATGTTTATTATTATTATTATTATTAAGTTATTATGTACTTCTTGCAGTTGAACATTAAGTAAGAGTTTTATTAAATCGAATTGAATATCAATAAATTACAAAAACTACAGTAATTCCAAATAGATTTCGTGGGAATTAAATAATGAACAGAGTTAATCCATTCTTTATATTCGCTTTCTCTGATAAGACATATAATAAGAATCACTTTGGGTACCCTAACAGGAAATACGAAGAACAAAAATGCACCCAAATTAGATCCTTGTGGAACTCCTGAAATAACTAACTAAATTCAGGCACTCTCCATTTTTTTACAGCTGGGTCTTAAGTAAGAATTTTATTAAATCTACTTGAGCATCGTTAAGCAATTAAAAAAACAGCTAGTGTATATATAACAGATCCGGTGTGATATTAAAAAGTCCTTAGCATGCTGTCGCCTTAGAATATTTCTAGAAATACATTTTTTTAAGTCGAGATATTCTTATTTTTTTAATGAACTCAGTTCGATTTAATAAAATTCCAACCTTAAACGTAACAGCCAGAAAGTGAGATATGTATAGAATGTTTATATTTTATTATTTATTTCAGCAGCTTCCCATTTTTGTTCTTCATATTTTTTAATTAATGGTACTCCATCTGTATGATAACATTTTTACAACACGTCTAATATGAAAACGCCGATATGGTAAATGGATACACTCTGTCAACTATTTTAGACGTATTGGTTTCTCGGTGTGAATATGGAAAAATGTAAAAACTCCAGACAAATACAACTGACAAATGATCCGGTATAATTAGCTTCCTGAGCAAATTTTAGCCAGTAGAATACTTAACATAATCAGTGTAATTTTATTATAGTAATTTACGATACAAGTGCGTAAAGCTACTCTTTAAGCACGAGTGGGGTAGAGTTAAAACGCGAGTGAGCGAGCGTTTTAAGCCCCGCGAGTTAAAGTTGCTGGGGTTGAACTCAGATTTTGTGGCCCAAAACCATAGGGGCTGGTACCTCTAAGCCACATCTACTAAAAAGAAAAAAAAACAATTATATTACAAAAAATGTGTTAACGGCTCTATACAGCTGTGAACCCTTCGTATCATATTCTGTCGAACTTTTTCCTTTGAGTATGTAGAATAATATAAAAAATTACAATTTGCTGCTGTAACTATGCATTAAAAGTCAACTGACAAGGTTATCTTTTCTAACACTCATTCTAACTATAAGTATATTATTTATGAAAATTGAAGTATCTCGAAAACATGTCTTTCCATTCCAAAGGCTACAACTCCATAACGCAACCAATCCGACACACATCTACAAACTATTTTTCTTAAATCTGAGCCGACTGCTCGCTTGAATTTCGAAGCGTAAACATCGCAGATACACGCGCTAAGAGTTTCAAGTTCAAGTGCATTGTTCGATAAAGCGGCTGCGGCCGCCTTATCTCGTATCGAGAACTCCAGTCTGCTTAAGTTATTTTCATCAAGAAACAAACAGAGCAAACATCAGGTAACTTTATTTAACAAATACCAAAATGTTTTCATCAGGATATGGAACTGGCTTTAACTACAATTTAAGCCAGCCCCAACTTTATAATATACAGGGCCATCCTTCGCCAAATGTCCAATTCACACAATCTCCAAATACCTACCAAAAGCAACCTCTGCTAAACACTCAAATACCATTACCCTACACTGCACCAGCTAGTCAGCCTTTACAAGGACCAAGTAATTACTTTCCCCCTAACCAGGAACAATTCCAAGCAATGCAATCTTCAGGAATCTGCCAGCCTCGAAATCCCCCGCAACTACACAGGTTAACCTCAACGTCTGATGACGAAATGGAAGACGACTCCCCCTCTAAAGAGGAAACCTCATCTAAAGAAAACCCCTGGCAAGTAGTTAAGACTATAAAACGAAGGAAAGTTAGAAAATCACACGACACGGTATCCTCAAACACCTTGCCCCTGTCCAATAGTTTCTCTGTACTAACTAACTCCCAAAATCCAACCCCTATCAACAATGAAATAAATAAAAATAATACTCCCAAAGATAAACCACCAGAATCTGATAAAATCTCAAAACCCCCGCCTATATTTGTTTATGGAGTCCAAGATCTACCAAAAATGAAAGCTACACTAGCAGATGTAGCAGAAGAAGAACAATATGTTACTAAAAGTCTGGCAAATAACACCGTTAAAATCTCACCAAATTGTTCTGATACATTCCGTAAACTAGTCCACTACATGCGCGACAATAAAATTATACATCACACTTACCAACTAAAAAATGAAAGGGCATTTAGAGTAGTCATCAAAAACTTGCATCATTCGATTCCACTTGAAGACATAAAAACAGAAATCACCAGACAAAGACACCAAATTAAAAACATCCTGAATGCAAAACATAGAACCACAAAGGAGCCAATGAATCTCTTTTTCGTGGACTTAGAACCTTCTAAAAATAATAAAGAAATATACTCCATTCAATCTTTACTACACAATCGCATAACAATTGAACCGCCAAGAACAAACAGAAATGTTGTCCAGTGCATGCGATGCCAAATGTATGGTCATACCAAATCATATTGCTCCCGTCCCTTCGCGTGCGTCAAATGCAGCGGTAATCACACCACAGCCAGTTGCAAGAAAAGCAAGGACACGCCGGCAACATGCGCACTGTGCGGAGGAAATCACCCCGCTAACTACCGAGGATGTACTCACTACCACAACTTCTACAAAATTAGAAATACTAATTCCAAACCGCCAAACACCCAATCCCCAATCATAAACAGACAAAGTTATATATCCAACCTCTCGCATTCACCTACATACGCTAGTATTACCAGACACCAAGAACCCCAACAACAAACCCCTTCTGACCAGTCTCTTAACCTTACCCTAAACAAATTCCTAGAGGAATTCAAATCTATGTTCTCACAACTCATTCAGCAAAACAGCATGGTCCTTAACATGCTAACAATGTTAATAAGTAAAACAAATAATGGATAAATTCCTCCGTATTGCACAATGGAACGCCAACGGTCTATTAAATCACAGAGACGAGGTAATACTATTCCTAAAACATAACTATATTGACATAATGCTCATCAGTGAAACACACTTTACGGAAAAATCGTACATCAAAATCCCAAACTACCATTTATACTACACTAACCACCCAGATAAAAAAGGACACGCTGGAACCGCTATATTAATCAAACAAAACTTAAAACACTACGCTCTCCCAAAATACGAAAAGGAATCTCTTCAGGCCACTTCCATCAAGGTGCTCACCCTCCCCTATGAACTAACCGTTGCGGCTGTCTATTGCCCCCCAAAACACAATATCAAAAAAGCTGATTTCGACCAATTCTTCCATACCTTGGGTCCCAAATTCGTCTCAGGCGGTGACTACAACAGTAAACATACTGCGTGGGGCTCTCGACTAGTCACCACAAAAGGCAGAGAGCTGTATAAAACTATTCAAGACAATAAATACGTATACCTTTCAACAGGGACCCCGACATACTGGCCATCTGATCAGAACAAAATCCCCGACCTCCTCGATTTCTTTGTCATTAATGGAATATCACCAAACTACATAGGTATCTCCCCAAGCTACGACCTTTCCTCGGACCACTCCCCGATCATCGGAACTATTAGCGCACGTGTCCTAATCAATAATCCCCCTGAACGGTTACATAACGCTTCAACTGACTGGGAATTATACCGACAACTTCTTCATGAAAGCATTGAATTGAAAGTCAGTTTAAAAACCCCTCTAGAAGTAGATAATGCAGTTACCAAATTCAATTCTCTGCTAACAACTACAGCACAGCAAGCTACCCCGCCTAAGGTGCAGAGAAAAGTCGAATCATACGCACATGTTCCTCTTGAAGTTAAACATCTAGTTGCCCAAAAGAGGAAAGCCAGAGCCATCTGGCAAAAAAGTCACCATCCAGCAGACAAAACAAAACTCAATAACCTTGGTAATTAGCTTAAGGCAAAGCTCAAATCCTTGAGGGAAGACTCGTTGAACACCTACCTCTCAACTATAAACCGATATGACAACTCAATATGGAGACCAGTCAAATCCTCTTTAAAACCCCAAACCCCATCCCCACCAATACGAAAACTGCCTCCAGCTCTAGGATGGGTCAAAAGCGATAAAGAAAAGACGGATTTGTTCGCTATTCACCTCTCTGGAGTATTTCAACCCCATGATGAACCACCCAACGTTAATCTCCCAGACCAACCAGCACCTGAACCAAATACACGTTCCATACCACTAATAACACCGAAGAATGTAAAATTTGAAATACAGAGACTAAATCTCAAGAAAGCACCGGGGCCGGACAAAATTACACCTAAAATGCTCCGTGAGCTTCCACGAAAAGGCATAGTTCTACTGACATACATATTTAATGCTATACTCCGACTTCAATATTGGTCCAAGGAATTTAAGATCGCAGAGATAATACTCATCCCTAAACTAGGCAAAGATCCCGGTTATGCGTCATCAAAGCGCCCTATAAGCCTGCTACCAGTATGCTCCAAACTCCTTGAAAAGTATGTATTACAAACTCTAGACCCAGAATTTACGGCAACAAACTGGATCCCTGATTATCAATTCGGCTTTCGTCGACACCATTCTACCATACAACAGTGCCATCGCATCACACAAGAAATTAACACAGCGTTTGAACAGTCAGCCTACTGTATAGCTGTCCTTCTGGACATTCGGCAGGCGTTTGACAAAGTCTGGCACAGAGGACTTAAATTCAAAATACATCAAATCTTACCTCCTCAATTTCACAAACTTCTGGACTCCTATCTAACAGACAGAAAATTTCGAACACGCGTTAACGACGAAGTCTCTACAGTGTACCCAATCCAATCTGGGGTCCCACAGGGTAGCGTTTTGGGCCCCTTTCTCTACACGTTATACACCTCAGACCTTCCAACCTCCCCAACCACTACTATAGGAGCATACGCTGATGATACTATTATACTTGCGAGACACACGGATTTAAACATCGCCGTGGAATATGTCCAAACTCATCTCAACTTGCTTGAAGACTGGCTCCAACGATGGAACATTAAGGTAAATGAGTCCAAATCTACCCATGTAACCTTCACTCTTCGCAAAGGGATAAGTCCTCCACTCCATCTTAATAACATCGAGATACCACAATCTCCTTCAATGAAATGCTTGGGCCTACATCTTGACAGCAAGCTTACCTGGAAGGACCACATTATTAAGAAAAAAAAAACATATTGAGATCAGATTCAAAACCCTTTATTGGATACTAGGCCGACACTCCCCCTTAACCATATCTAACAAACTCCTCTTATACAAAACCATCATTATACCAATCTGGTCCTATGGAATCGAACTTTGGGGCTGTGCTAGCAAATCTAACCTCGCAATCATGCAACGCTGTCAATCCAAAATCTTACGAACTCTCGTTGATGCTCCTTGGTACATCACCAATCAGATGATTCATGACGACCTCGGCATCCCGATGCTCAACACTGAAATACAGGACAAAACTATGAAACATCTAGCCAAACTTAGCACCCATGACAACCCTCTTGTACAAGAACTCCCACACAATCAAGTCCTCAGACGCCTCAAGCGCCGCTGGCCTACAGACCTTCACTGAAGAGGACCCCCTTATGGGCCTAACACATTAGCACTATTCTCCTAGGACGAGGACCAATCACTGGACGGGCCCTCATCACGTCATATTATAAACCAAAATATTAGCCTATAGAATTACTGTGTATTCTGATTGCTAATCTACTTTCAAATTAAAAAAAAAAACTGAGCCAAAAAATCTGCCCCTAATATTTCAACAACTTTGTGAATATTTCTGTATATACTTAAATTTGCCTTTGTAACGTTTGCCGCTTGAACCTTTCACTTTAAGTCCGCCACTGATTGCTGCTTGGATGATTACTAAAAAAACAATTGAACATCGCCTAATAAGTAGCCATATAAATTTCAATTTTAATTTCCAGAGACATCGTTTACCAAGAAACAGTTGTTAAAGTATTAGCGACGTTGAGCATTCAAAAGATTGTGTCATTTTCAAAATTTTAACCAGTTACAAGCGCATTTCTCTTTGTTCTCATGGTGACGGGTACGTTCCATTCGGGATTGTCACTTTGATATTTTCGTTATTCAATTAAAAGAAATAGAAGCAAAGTAACTGGTCAATTATCAGACTAGACCTACCAACCCGGGACGTCACCAGAAGCTAATTCTCATTATTGCATACATCTGTGAAATGACGTCATAGAACCAATCATAAAACTCATACTTCAAATTTTAAACTAATCCTAGAACGATAAGTGCAGAATATACGATTATCAAATGAACTTATCAGTTTAGAATTGAACTAACCAAATACAAGTCTTCTTCGTGCTGCAAATCATTATTTATTACAATTAACTACAAAATTATGGTAATTTATTAGTGTTGTACCATTTGTAATAGATTGGATTCATGCAATAGTCATGCAAAATATATTTCGTGCATAGTTTTTTTGCCCGAGAATCCTGACCAGGAAAGCACTGCATTAGAACAACAAGCAGTCGTGCATTTCCTGACCAAGATTATCGGCAAGTCACTGTGCACTTAATATATTAGTGTAGATAAGTATTGCTTATTTGTTGAACGAAATGGTAGAATCTGATCGAATATCACTCAATTTCGTTCGTATGTTTAATTACCTTCCCTTAAATAAAATTAGTACTGCTTTTAGGAAACACTTTTGTTCTCAACCCTGGAAACTGTTTTAATTGTACTAAAAGCCTCGTGTGATACTACTTAAAATAGCAACAGTTTGGACTTTCAGAGTAACTGCAGCAATATTTAATAAGTTATAATAACTGCATTACGATTATAAATATTGATTACATTAAATGCCCAATTCGCTTTTTACCCAAAATTTTATTAACTTCTAGCACTATTTAATTTTGATCATTTTATTGCTTTCATGCCTGACGTAGCGTATGCTTAGTATATTAACATGTAACTCCTGGGTCGTTTTACATTCAATAGCCCAGTTTAACTTTTGTGCCTATTATAAACAAATTGTAATATTTAATCCTAGATTTGTTTTAATCGACAAACCTGGTTTAACTTTCCTGCGTCCGCGCTATTAGTTTTGCAGTGTTAAGAATAACACATAACTAACACATAAATAGAAATTTAACTATATTCAAACAGCACCATTATTGCAGCCTTATTCGCATCCTCTATAACTGTTATAGTATTATGTCTTATTTGACCGATACCTGCTCGTTTTTAGAGTATAGGTTAATGTAAGCTAGAAGCCGTACACGGTTACTATTTAGGACTACAACCCAATATACACATACAGTGGCAACACTGATATTCAGGCAAAACTTTAACATGAAGGCCTGCATATTGCGCATGATGAAAAATTTAACTGTCAGGCATGAATGTGATCAGCGATTTCCAAACAATGAATGCTATGGGGTATTAATTTTACAAAGTAGCCAAAGGCTGGAAATAACCTGCACGAGCACAGCCTAGAACCATACACAGCATCTTATTCAATTTAAAAAACGATTAAAGGTTGCCACTAACCTAAACAAGCTAGAACGACAAATAATATTTTATGGGGCAACGAAAACTAGTGACACAGGGTACTGTTGGTGACGTTTTGAATTTCTGTGTTTTCATGTTGGCGCGAATTCAACTAAGTCGAGCGACCAATCAGACGGTTGACTGGCGGACATGCACAATAGGCAGGACCTTACACTAAAGTTGTACGGATATTCAATATTTATTTCTGAAATTGCTCCAAGTTGCGTGACCCATCCTGTATATCAATATTACAATTAGCATGCACTAGTTCTATAAAAGTTTTTAACACACGAGGAAGCTTTAATTATAAATCGCTTGGGAAATGTTATTCTTGATACGAAATTCTGCTCGATCTAAATCTTAAAAATCCCTGTTGCAATAACATAACTCCGTAAACAGGGAAAGTGAACAAGTTCGATGTTTTATGTAAGGCAATTTGTACACAATTTTGCTTCTTTCACGTTGGTCTTAACATTTTCAGGGTTGCAATTTCTCGGAGTGTGTTCTAATCGTTCTCATTTTAACTACTTTCTACACAGACCACGCGGTCTAAGCTGAATTTTTGATTTTAATATTGGTATTGGCCAATGTTGTCATGCGATTTGATGAAATTCCATAGATTCGTCTTGTTTGGGGCTGGCGACGGCCCTGCCCGTTAGATCCATTAAAAAGCCATCTCAAGAAGTTAACCCAAATTTATAAAAGCACTCGCGGTGTGGCGTTCCGGAGCACCTGCGGCCCGAGTTCATACGCGAGGAAACTGCTTCTGGAAACAAATTAAAGTACCACAGTCACAGTACAGCTGTATAAATACGCTCTTAAATATAAGTTCGTTTTCCGCTTTTGTAAATTCAATTCCGCAGAGCAAATAGTCGCGGCGCAGAGAATGATGCACGCCAAGAGCCGCGTAACGTGTTTAAAATACCGCACCAGCGATTCAATCGCACAGCAGATCTCGATAAAACACAAAACAGGCCGATCGCGATTGGCACACATCTATTTCTTAAGTCCGCTCCTCCCGAAGGTGGGCTCACTGGCGGTGAAGGTGGGCTCACTTCGGAGCGGGTCCCCGCGTCCCTAAATAGCGCTCCGGAGATGCGTTAGCGCCGAAGGCACCCCTTGGGGCCCTCGGCGATCTGCGCACATGGAGCCGCGGCTGGTGTGAAGCTTGGTTTACGCTTTCTTTAGACGTGTAGCATAAACAAACATGCCCGCTGCAGCCCAAAAAATCGGATTCATTTAGTTCATGTGCGCTGGTGCGACTTGCCGGAAACGAGCGTCGATTTCGCTGTGCTGATCGCCACGTGAGCAGGATGGATTACGAGATGTTCGTCGTGCCCGAGCTTCTGGGCTATTACGACGGGATGATGGTCTGTATTGTTTTCATGTTTACGGTTTTGGCCGGCTTTTTCTGCTGTGTTTCAGCTTCGCTGCGAAACAATTGCATGCTCGAAGATGGCGGACTCGAATGCCAATATTCAGTATTAATTATGATACTTCCTAGTTATTATTTGTTTGAAAGAGTTGAACCAACATATCTAGTAAGTGCGATTAGCTAAACTTAGAAAAGTCATAAGTATAGCACTTTCTAAGCTCAATTTAATGTATTGTATTAATTAATATTTATGAATTAGTTCCTCATTCAGCGTCGGATAGTATTTTACCCCGTGAGCAAGTCTTACAAAATTTCAAAATTACATATGCCCTATTGATTCTTTTCTAAGTGAGCATAAAGCATGAGTGATTTTAAATATAGGAAATGTTTTATGAAGAATAGTACTGTGGAAACGTACACTCAAAATCAGATGATTGGACAAAACGTACTATTCTTTAATGACGTGTAGCGAGTTTAAACTGGAATTGCTGCAGTTTTTGTGAATAGACTAAAAAAATACAAACTTTTGTTTCCGGATTATGATATATGGTAGAGATATGCTCGTTTTTGATCAATATGTACAAATACATAGCTGAATCTAATTAAAACAGTTTTTGCATTTTTCAAATTGAACTGTAAATTTAAAATAAAATCTGGCCCCTAGCAGTAAAGTTTCTGCCATTGGCGGTGAAAATGTGGCGCAGGTAGACACAGCATATGTTTATATATAGGGAGAAGTATCGGTTCTCTGTGGTTCCATGGACAATTTATTCGAAAAACCAAGTTAGTTGATTCTTCATATTTTCATCCATCAGCTTGTTTCGATTGTTTGATTTATCAATTTTCAATTTCGACAAGAAAGATATGCTGGTATAGGTTCTGGTTCCAGTTGCAGCTGTAATGCACATTTCCAGTTGTTTGAAAATGTATCTTCGTGAACGCATTTTCAGTAAAATTCAAATATATAATTGGCCGCAAACATGCACTTTAATTTCGTGCTTGGTTGGATGTCAACGCAAAATAGACATATGAAAATGTTGAGTATGTCCCCACACTTTTATAGGTTAGCGAAGTTGTCTTGAAACGTTTTGAGAAATTTTGCGACTTCGTTTGCATATATAGAAACACCTTTGTTGTCACTTGTTAAGTTTATTTTAATGTAAACACCTATTTTTGCTTTCTTCAGCTCTCGTGATTTAACCTCACCTTAATTGTTCGTAACTGTTATTTAATTGCTAGTTTTTGTTTAAACGACATCGTTAGATTTTCTGCTCATACGCTATAGTTATTCTTGACTCTCGCCCTCTTCCTCCCCTCGTAATGTGATGTTTCCTGGTTTCGTTAGGCCTCTTTGAAAGCGTTATTTTAAGTAATTAGCTCTGGAAACTACATATTTACCAGTTTTACATCAAGTATCTGTTTTGAAGACTTGGAGGTTAGGTACCTATATACTCATATTCCGTTACGGATTTTCAGTAAATTTATCGAAACGGTATCCTAGTCTTGGGCAGTGTTTTTTATCCCACGGGTGCAACTTTATTTGCAAGGTTATTCCCCTTATACATTATTTGGCTTAAATCTGCGCTTAATATCTCTTACTGTCTTGGTTTCTCAGACATTTTCTGTTAAATTTTACGTGTCATCTACTCTAGTTCGCGAAGCTATTCGTTTTGTTGCCGCCAGTCTAGCGCGCTTGCTTAGTGACTTCCTTCTGCGGTCAGGTTTTCTAGGGTTATTTCATCCCACTGTGGTGGCGAAACGGCTTATCGTCCCCTATCAGTCTCCTTTTGTTTCAATTGAAGGTTTTTCAGCCTGAGCTCGTAAAAGATTTGTAATTGAGTGCTTGCTTCATCGTCATTATTTTTACCTATCCTTACTGTTGGCCAGTTACATGAAATATGGAAAAACACCATCCGGTAGATCTATGAGGAAATAACATTGTTTTGGCCAGTTCTATTGTAAAACACATGTTGGCAATTTGTCATTACGCATTTATTTCCTATTTTAGATAGTTTTTGATAAGACGGTACCTCATTATTGCTCTACTGGGGACTATACGAGATTAAAAGCCACATCAGCTTTCTTGGTCGACGTTGGTAATAGATACGCTTTACTCTTAACTAAATATTTTTGCCTCAATTCAAAATGTAGTGGCGCGAATAAGCTTCTGAATTGGAGCTATGTATTTAAATTTGTATTTCTTACGTACCCTGAGCTTTGTGTGTCTTCACCTTACTTTTGAAATTAAAATGAATACGTTATGCTGTGAATGCTACGTGTACACGTCGCGGGTTTAGTATTGAGGTCACCTCAACCGCCCTCTTATGTTATTTATTTGCATTTACTAGAAATAAATATTACATTAATTGCATTTATGTTTTTGTTTCTAACAGGATACAGCTTATCAAAAAGTCTGCTTCTAATAAATGTATTTTTGAGATATCTCCCTCTATTAAAAGTTATGATCATTTTAGTATTTAAGCACTTCTACTTCGAAGCAGCTCAGTTGACCCGTTGAACACTATATTAGTTACGGACTATGGTGGGTATTCACAGTTGGCTCTCCTGCTTAGATAGAAGTGATTAAGATTATCATGAGCTTTTTATTTTGTATTTCCGCCTATTATAGCGTTCAGCGAACGATTTTATATCGTGATAACAGTGTGTAATCAGTTTATCTTCACCTTGAAGCTTCTATGAGGTATGTTAGAAAACATATATCCAGAAGCCATTGTTCATCGTAGAATCCAGACCCTTTCTTAAGTTTCAAAATCTTTCTAAGCGTTTTCCACCAATCATCAAATTTTAGCGTAAAAAAGCAGATCACTGTATTGGATAGACAGTTTCTATATGACTAAGCCCCATCATACAATTTATGACAGCTTCTTTAATACCTCTTCAGGTTATTGTATCTTTGAAACTCTTAAAATCGAGAAGTTCTTCTTTCGGATTCATTTGGCTGTCAACATCTCTTATAATAATATAGCACGCTGAATAGTATCCTTAATATCAAACTTTTCTGAAAATTTGTTGAGCTTTGCACACATTTTGATATGAGACCCTGATTTTAGTGAGAATATAATTTCTTAAATGTTGAGCCAATCACCATCTCTTAAATTTAAGACTCGCGATTTTCGATTTGGTACGAGCGCTAACTTGGTTTTGTTTCACGGTTCAAATGAACTAATTTAGAAATTTCAACTGATTTTTCGAGCTTAGGTCGTGCTACAAAAAGTGTATTTCGAACAAACATTGATCATGAACATTGATACTCAGGTAATAAAATAGTATTACGCTCCATCTTCCATATATCATAAATGATTATATTCTCTTCCTAAATATAATTCGTAGTATACATTATAATCTATATTTTTTTAAGAATATCATCTCGGTATAATCCCAATGCATGAAAACACAACGAGTATTTATACGGCTGTGGGATTATAACTCATAATATGCATCAAAAAATTATCGATAATAGGCATACTACTTATTATATTACCCCTGAAAATATTTCTTCAACTGCTGCAATTAGAACATCCTGAATGTACTCACCATTTGTGAGGGGTTTTATTTTTCCTCTATAATATGAGATATTCGCATACTGGCACTAACCGTAGCATTTAATTCAGCAGTTTGCTTTTCTCACCTGTGAGATTGGCCTGAGGTAATTGCAGCTTAGCTTTTCTTTCGCCAACAGTACGTTGTTAGATATTAAATTTGAAATAGTATCGACAAATTTTTCCTTCTTCTTCTTTATCTATCCCTTCTGCCTCTCGGCGTCGGGTCCTCGGTCCATCCCCCGCCATTCTTTTCATTTCCACCATGCTGATACCCTTTATTAATGCTAACTCTTTGATATTTCTAACCATGTCCTTCGTGGTCTTCCACGTGGCCTTCTTCCGTCCACTCCCATCTCCATTACCCTTTTTGGCAATCTTTCCTCTCCCATTCTTGTTACGTGACCATACCACTGAAGTTGCTTTGTCTTGATTCTTGTTACTATTGGGGTATCTTCTAGTTCTTCTCGTATATTGATGTTTCGTATCCTATCCCTTCTTGTTTTCCCTGTCACTTTTCTTAGGTATTTCATCTCCATCGCTGTTAGTTTTGACTTATGTTTGTCTATTATTAGCCAGCTCTCTGCCACATATGTTAGCGTTGGGATACATATATAGTTTTGTCAATATGAATTTTTGTTTTCTTTTCCACTTCGCGTTTCCCAATTATGGTGTTATTTATCAGGTTGGACATTTTACTTGTGTACTCTGTTTGCTACATCTTTGTCTATTTTTCCGTCTTTTGATATTATTGATCCCAGATATTTATAGCTGCTCACTTCTTCTACTATTTCATCTTCCATTCTGATTTCTTCCATATGGTCATCCTCGTCCTTTTTTATTTTCATCACCTTACTCTTATTGAAATTTATCTTCAATCCTTTCTTTGAAAGTTCCTCCTTCCATATTCGAAATGTTTGTTGCAATTCTCTAGTGTTTTTTTTGCTATTATTACTACATCGTCGGAATATACTACATTTTGTATATACACCCGTTGGAGTCTCCAGTTTCCCACTTTCGTTTTTCTAGTTTTCCTTTTGTATTCTGTTATAACATCATTTATTTCCAACTTTTCCCTTTACTCTAATATAAAGTTCAAATCACTTGTTAACTTTTCTTTTCAGGCATGATAAAGATAATACTTTATTTAAAATTTTGGGATTACAGCTGTTTTTAGTTTTAAAAATAGTAAATTTTGGAGAAAATATCAGCTACCAGCTACGTAAAAATGTAATGGCTGCCTAAACTTTCTTGTTAAAAATTTCTGACAAAACTAACGAAGAAATAAAAGTAAACCAAGAAATTCAAAACAATGAGGGCTGATTTTGCATATTAAATGGTAATCCCAACAATCGCGGCCGAAATAGTATTGTGAAGGTCACTGAACCAAACCTTGATGGTTTCCAACAAATTATGCCTTATTAAACGATAATTAAAACAAGAAAAAGTTACCAATATTACGTGTAACTAATTAATTTCAACACAAACAATGCCACGAAGATTTTCCAAACAGAAAAAATAGGAAAAGCCCATAACCTAAAAAAGAGAACGGCAGAAAATTAATTATTCCAATAATGTTATCTGAAACAACAAGGAAACAACAAGCCAGTTATACAACTTACAATCAAAGGAAATAAAATAATAACCAATAAGTTTTCCCGAATGATTTCTTCTCACGATAAACCAAGTACTCTAAAAAATTGTAAAAGCTATTTCCAATTAAACAAAAACGAAACCAAAATTCCTAACAAAATTAAAGGAAAACCAAATAACTTGATATTACATCATCCATAATTGACAAGACATTAACAACAAAGCATAAAAAACCCTCAAAACAACCTAGGGAGAAAAAAAAAGAAAATAAAACATAAAACTAATTGACTTACGGAAAACAGCCACAAGCTTATTGTTTTTCATTTCTTATATTAACCATTGTTTGGAGTTTTGAAAGAAAAAGAAATAGTAATTTACAATTTTAAACAAGAAGAATAAATTCTTCAATAAAAAAAATGACAGTTTTATTATGAATAATTACGGCATAAAGTTGGTATATTTTTGAAATATTATTTTATCTGAAGAAGCTGGTATAATCCAGCAAAACGTTGTAATTATACTTTTTAATAAATGTTTTAATGTGTTTTTTGACAATACTAAAATGTCTAATTGAAACTTTTGTTTTCATGTTCAAGTAGCTAAATTTATACAATTACTAACATGGCTGATATTTTCTCCAAAATTTACTATTTATAATACTTTATTTTAAAAAATCTAGAAAATAAATACAATGTGGAAGCGATCACGTTATTTGTGTGTCTATAGTAGAGCTTTCTCATACACGATATGTTTACATTAATAGTAAAAACGAATGTTATTCCAAAAACTCACTGTTTCATAATCTTCTAGGAGGTAAAAATATTGGATACTGCATGTATCTTACGTCTTGCTCTAAAAGTATATTCGCAAAATAATTAAGTTTCAAAATTATTACATCGGAAATGTATTTAGGCAGTAGGAAACTACCAGGTGTAAAATGTAAATGTACTGGTAATATTTGAAATACTACTGAAAGAATTTATTTTCTCTTGATAGTTGAGAAAGCAAAAATTGCAAACAGGTTTATACTTTGAAAATTCTATACGCCTCTTTCATTTGCTTTTTACTTTTCTCCACTATGAACTACTTGATAACAGTTTAATCCTGCGGTGGTTTTTATATCATATCATCTCCCTTGCTGTCTACCGCCATTTCTTCTCATTCCCAAAAGCCTCTATCTTGTAGAAATTTTGTTCCAATTATATGTGTGACTGGCAACATGTCCTGCTCACTTCCATTTTAGGGAGGAAATTCTTTTTATTATCATCCACTTGCGTTTTTTCGTAAATTTTTTGGCTGAAGTTTGATGTGGAGGACAAATTTTAATTTACCGTAGTCTGCCAAACTTAATTTTAGCTTTCTGTGTATTCATTATTCCTGATTTTATTTTCGTATTGTGACTGCTTTTTCTAGATGTTACATATGCCTACCTTTTCTATATTCTATCCATTCATCTTTATTCCAACGTTTCCTTAAGTGGTTTCTCTTCTTGTGTGAATATTATAACGTCATTTACAAATCCCAACTGTAGTCTTTTGTCCAGTGCATTTAGTTATTTGTTTGCTCATTTCAACTATTTACATACGCTCCCGCTTTCAGACTTCTTTTTTCAGAAATATGTTTAGTGTTTCATCTTCTTCTATAATATATTCTAATACGAGAGTACTATATTGGAGGATATCTTACTGGGTCATTTTCCTTGCTATTTGATTAATTTCCGTAATCTATATAGGTAGTGTGAAACTGTTGCATAGAACTAAAAAACAATTTTCCATGATTTTGGCAAATAATTACAAACATATTTGGGCTTCGGAGACTCTTCTTGAGGGTTTACATTTTATGGTTATAGCACACCACATAAAACTTATTTACTAAAACGCTGTTCGAGCCTGTGGTTTGCATCTGACACTATTCGTTAAAAACCCATAACCACACAAATATTTAACAATCGATAAATACCTGTTTCGACAGCTAAACCGTCATCTTCAGTATCCTTGAAAAAAGAGACTAACCCGACAAAGTTGGCTGAAGGTATGATCTTCACCAAATCGCCAGTGAAAGACTTTCATACTTCGCATTACTTTCTGGTGACCAGCAGATCTTCAACTAACTTTATCGGTTAGTCTCTCTCTTCAAGGCTACAGAAGATGACAGCTTAGCTGTCGGAATACGTATTTAGCGTTTTTAACGAATAGTGTCATAATAGTAATTTACGATCCAAGTGACTAAAAATGCTTTGCGCATGTGTACGTATCGTGCAATATGTTATGCACGGTAAATATAAAAAATATTTTAAATGTAAATTAGGATTACCAGCAAACGGTCGTAATTTTACGTGGTGTAAAATTTTAAAAGACGTTGTTACTGACGACGTGAACTAATGAAAACATGTCGTTTTACAAACTTAAAGCTGCCAACTAAAAAGTCAATTTTACACACGGTCGTAGATAAAGCTTATTTATTCATGATCTTTCAGAGAACACAATGAAAACCATTTTTGAATTTTGAAAAGTATAAATGCCATTAAAACAAATAATGCTTATAGATCTAGAAAATTGCTTCTGGTGGTTAGTGTATTTAGTGTATGGAACTGACAGAAACAATTAGAAATAACATAATTTTCGCAACTTTGTGAAAACTATCAGCATTGTAAGTATTAGTTGGAGATCGTCAAAAGTAACACATTTTTCTGGCATTTTCCCAAATAAAAGTTGGAAACAGATTTCCGCATAAATTAGGATGATATGAAAAAATTGCTATATAAAGCGGAAACTGACTACAGTGTAAAAAATTGGACACCATATATGGATTTATGTAATTTTAAGTTGTGTAGGAATGTTTTTAACAAAATGCTGCCAGTGGCTGTTATAATATGAAACGATAGATATAGAGAAAAACCTGATTAGTTACAACTCCTACCTACTTCTCTACAGTCATTTATTTTTTTTTCTTTGGGTTTTTATGTTGGTCTTCAGTTACACCACTAAAATAGGACGATCAGTACTGCTATCAGATATAGATTAGATTGATTATACCACTCCCTCTAACATCAACCAATGAAAAACGGCAAAATGCATAGTTACGCATGTACTAACTTTTGATAATGTACTGTTACGATTTGCGTTCTTTAATGAAATGAACTATGTAGGAATATACTGTACTTTAGTTAGCTTTAAGCCATCTGTATAATAAATATTTTAAGGTAAAATTCGTAGGCAAAATGTCATATTTAAATTACAACAAGCGGATGTTTAGAAACGTGCCTTTCGCTTGGGAAGCTGGAGATATTCCAATCTTACGAATAGATTAGAGTAAGTTTATGCAGGGTTTACTTCATAAACCGAAATATTGAGTGATGTATATGACCGGTACGTGATTAGAAGAAGCAACGGTTGCAACTCGATCATAAAAATTACTTGCAGCTGGGACCAAATGCTTTTAGTAGAATTGTAAACCTTTATAAGTTATATTTCGCGAGAGTCCGAGCGGGCCACATTTCACCGTGGGAAAGCCTCAAACTTGTAAAATTCATAGAACTATTAGGAACTGTCACGTCCAAAATTTGGACCAGCTCTGATAGGTTTATTGGGATCTTTGTAAATGCCCACCGAGCTTTCTTGGTCAAACTGGACTTAGAATTTAGTTAGTTAATAAGAAGATGTAAAATTGTAAATACGTAAAGTTAAGAAACAACGGTATTCAACTTAAGTGTTCTGTAAACGGCAGAAAAATAAATGCAAGTATTTGTACTTAAGTGTTCTTATTAATCTCGCAACAGTAGCTTTGGTCTTTGTGTCCGAGTGTATTTTAACTAAAAGGATTGCCAGTTACCCCGACTGAAGGCGTCTCGCAATAGTACATAGCAACTGATAATCACATACCTTCCTGATTAATAGGTGATAATCACACGCCTTCACAAACATCACGTTACCTGCTGTCAGTAAATTGCCATAACAACCATATTAACTGTACTTTTAATATTTAAAATACACTATTCAAACGTTGTTTATTGACTCGTGATATAATCTAGCCGAATGCAACTTGTGTCTTCTTGGTTATCAAATCATTTCTGTTTCCACTCGATATATTATTTTAGGCAATCACGCTCGTGCTTCGGACTCGCGTGATTGCCAAACAATTTATCTCGTGTAAACAGAAATGATTATTTGATAATCAAGCACCCACTAGTTGCATTATATATGATAATGCAAATATTTTGACGTAAAACGCCAAATACAATACTGGCAAAACCAAAATTGAAATTAAGAAGTGCAATGCACATTTCAAGCAAAACCAGTCTTACCACAAAGTAGTAACTTTGAAAGAACCTAGACATCTTTTGTCTGAAAATATGTCTCTATTGCGGATACGAAACAAAGGATACATAGATGGATAGCTGACATCTATGAAATAGAAAAGCTATCAAAAGACTTTCCCCCTACGTAATATCAATACGGAAGACTGTCAATATAGTAAGCCATCGTATCACCAAGAGTAATTATAGAAAAAGTAATTATAAGAGACAAGACTATATATATATATATAGCTGTTATAGACATAGAAGATACGTTCGACATTGAAAAAATATGTTCAAGAAACTACAGGAATTAGGTACAAAATACAAATACGTAATCAAACAAACATACTACCACAAAAGTAGGAGAAAAAGAAATAAAAATAAGATAAACAGTAAGGCAAGGTTGTGCCTTCTCGTTACCATTATTCAACTAATACGTACAATGGGCGATATACGAACTAAGGGGCAAAGTAGACATGGGGATAAAAATATATGGAGTAAGGGCGGATAAAATAAGATATGCAGATGGCATAGCTCAAATGCCAGAAAGCAAAGAAAACCTTAACATGCAACTAAAAAAATATACGTTATATTGAACAGGAAATATGGGATGAAGATAATTAAGAGAAAACAAGAATTATAGTTTGTAAAAGAAGTTATAGATCTAACCGGAGCAGAAACGCAAGAGGTAAAAGGATTTCCTTATTTGGGCTATGCAATACCCAAAAAAATAGAACAAATGTTCTTAAAACATATTTGGAGGGTAGTACAATATGGAGATGAGACTTGGACGAACAAAGTAGACTCTTTCGAACAGTACTGTCTCGGAAGAATGCTAAAAATAAGTTGTAGAGAAAGAGTAAGCAATGAGAAGGCCCTAGAGACGATAGGTGAAGAAAATAAGGGCCCGCCTCATCAGACATACACACGTCATAAGAGAAGGGCTTCTCACAACCACAATCAAAGGTCAAATAAAAAAAAAGAAAGCGAAAGGCCTTGATTGGAATACATCAAATAAGTGATAAGAGATACCGGACACCATATGAAGAAATGACAAAGAAATGTGCAGGTAGAGGAGTGAAAATCTGATAAACCAACTAGGAGGGACAGATTTAGATTCTATGAATTAACAGAGGTGGAATAAGAAAATAATAGCAAGGCTTGAAAAAGCGAAAATTTATAGTGGGAATATTTACTTTTGACGAAAATATAGTCATTTGGTATTCTAGGGTAATCTCTGTAAATAGAGAGCAGGAAAATATGACTTACAAAAATTAAATAAAATACTAAAATACTAAACAACAAATAATAACAAGTAGCTATTTTCTCGGCACGTAGCACGTGCCATTGCCGTTAGGAGTATTAAAAAAGTCACGCAGGCAGACACAGCATCCTTTAATAGTAAAGTGTGTGTCATTTCTATTAGATGACGCTGAGACTGACACATCATTAGAATTTTCAGAATAAAAAATACTAGGCATGTGAATTTTACCGTTCACAAGAAAAATGCTCCTAACATTCCCGTTTAGAGGCAAACTATAACACCTCTTAGCAATTATATTAAGGCTGTATTTAAAACACAAATACCACAGCCTCGCTGAAACAACTTTTAACACACCTCCCAACATAGCATTTCTTGAAAAAGCACCCCATTTGCGCACATCCTACACCTGGAAAGCAGGTCGCAACCTTGCAATTTCATTTACATACTTGGAGCATTTTTTTATTTAACTCCGGCCGCCCGCGCCCTTTACACAGGGTTCGCGATCATTCACTTGTTTTATCATTCCAGGGCCGCGATAAATTTCCGGCGTGTGTGCTTTAAAATGTGATTTGCGCGGCGGGGCCGCCAGTAGTTTAATTGTGGAAATGCAAATTGAATTAGCCACGAATTAAAATCGCTAATCGCGCAGCTACTTATTCCTGTCCATACCTCGCGTTAATCAAATTACAAATTATGCGGCTTATCCGAACATCGGAGCTGGCTTGTAATTCTCGGCGTGTTGCGTGAGAACAATCAGTTAATACCAGTCAATTTCCGTCAAGAATTCCGATTCATCGGGGCTCTGATAACAGCGTCAGGCGCCGTTAAAATTTAATTTCAGTTAAATGCCATGACTGGGGAATTTGGATGTGCCCCGGCTCTAAAGTCAATGTTAAAACTAGTTCTTATGTTGGAAACTACAAACTACAACCCTCTACAGAAACCAATCCAGTTAATCATTGGACTAAAACATGTGCCTGTGAACGGTATTAGCCACGTTATGAAATCAACTCGAGGAAAATTCTATGTATTAGGATTGATAGCTTGCACTCCCTGATCGAATTTTTCACTGATACTCAAACTATCGGAGACATTTGCATGACTGGATTTAACTTTTGGATTTCTTTTAGTAATGGGCATTTTACTTTCAAATTAGATTTCATGTAAGCATTTTTTAAAATACGCTGATGTTAATCTCGCTTAAAAATAGGTTTGGTCAAATAGTACCAAACAAATCTTCTGATCCAACATTTTATAAAAAGTTCCGCTGATAGCTTTACCTGATCAACTTATTGTAATTCAACTTTGTATTCCAGGAAAAATAAAACTGTCTATCAAGAGATGGAGATTTATATGTAAAGTACAAAGAAATTCCTTCTGACGTTGAGAAGGCAGACACTAAATCACGGGATTTTGCAGATGTACAAAAGTGTTTAAGCATGTGTAATAAAGTATCTAAATATATTTTTTAAGGATTAGTTCGAATGTTCCGAGCTTGTAAAAAAAGGTGACATACAAATCATCCCGTGAAGCTTAAGTCTAGTTTATAGCTTTTAGATTTTCTGCCAGCTTGTAATAATAAGCGTCGTCATTTATCACGTACTCAGGAAAATTCTTGCAGTATTGGCAATACATTTCAACAACTACGTGGAATAATCGAAATAGAAAATTGGAAAAACTTCTGTTGGAAGTTGCAGAAACGATGTATGTTTCTATGTCCTTAATTAATAAAAATAAGAAAACTAAATTAGAGGTCTGAAAAGCTTTATTAGTGTTAGATGGAAATATTGTAAGAAAGGATTTCAGAAAATGTATAACAATATGCGTACAATGCTTATGTGCAAAGAATTTTATAGGTAAATTTTCAGCAAGCTTGCTACTTTTTAGTAATATTGCAGTAAAAGTACTTTTTCAGTAAACTTTTAGATACGATTGATCGAAATTCAGGAAATTTACTGTAATTTTAGACAACTATTTAGCACATTTCCAATACCTCAATATTCAGGTAATTTACAGTAAATGGTTAACAAAAAGTCAATCAATTTGTAGCAAATCGTGAACAATCTATCAAGACGACTATCCGAAGATTTAAAATAATGCAATTAATTTTCAGCCAGTTTACATGCAATTTGCACCACACAATCCTGGAAAATATTTAGTAAATTGTAGGAAAGGTTTAGCAATTCTTTAGGAATTAGAAATTTAATTTTTAGAAAATTCTTAACAAGGCTCTAGTAAAACTTTCAATGAATTCCTAGAGAGTGTACAGCCACTACTTGATAAATTTGTAGTAGAGTCAACAAGTTTTCAGAAAAATTGCAGCAAATGTTGTAAAGTTAAAGCTATTATATAGTAAATTTTCAGCTAGATTGCAAGATTCTTAGCGATATTGTAGTACAAATAGTAACAATTCATGTAATTTTCATACTATTGTGCGAGTTCTGAGAAAATGTTCGTCATTTTTCCAACATATTACATCGAATTTAAAGACTAAGGTTTAATTTGCAGCAGTCTTTTTGCAAATTTAGTAATAATTTTAGAAAGAGTTCCTTGTAAATTATCAGTTATTTTCCAATAGTTTTTAACAAGAATATTTGAGCAACAAAACTATTAAGGAGTTTAAAAGAATATATTAATTTGCAACAGATTTTCAGTCAGATTACACAAAAGTTTTCCATGTACACTGTACATGAATTCATTTGAAAAGAGTACATTTTCAATAAAATGTCATTAAATTTACAACAAGTTTGCGGTGAAGTTGTAGCTATTATAGAGTAAATTTTCAGCTAGTTTGTAACCAATTTTTTAGCAACATTATCGTACAAGTTGGTAGTGACATGTTTTTAACCAGTATTTAGACACTATTGGGCGAGTTCTTAGAAAATGTTTATCAATTATGTAAAAATGTTTGTTGAACTTACAACAATGTTTCATTAAGACTGGAGTGAAGTTTTAGTAAATATTTCTGAATTTTTAGTCCATTTCCAACAGTTTTGGAAAATTTGTACTGATTTGTTACTTTACTTCAAGCAAATTGTCAGCAAAAATGTCAGATAGCTTTTTAACTTTTTGCAGACGATTGTCGGCCTGCTTACATCCAATTTTCAACAAAAAAATTTGCAATTTTTCGATAAAGTTGTTATCAAGTTTATTTAGGAGTTTTCTATTATATATGGCAAATTTTTACTAACTTTGCAGCAAATTTTTTAGTAGAAGAATTGTAATACACTTCTAGCTAGGCACCGGCAAACGTTTTGTAATTTTGAATTCAATGTATACAGCATGCTTTCGTCAAGCTTTCAAAACGCTTTGAGTTATTAGACAAATTTGTAATCAATTGTGGGTACAATTTAAAAAATATTTTTATCTGCGACAGTGTGTAAAATTGCCTTTTAGTTGGCAGTTTTAAGTCTGTAAAACGACTGTTCAATAACATGTTTTCATTAGTTTACGTCGGCAGTAGTAACGTGTTTAAAATATTTTATTAGACACGTTGTCAGTAGCAACGTGTTTTAAATTTTTTAAAACACGCAAAATTACGACTAGTTGCTGGTAATCCTACTTTACATTTAATTTTTTTTATGTTTACCGTGTTTTCTAGATTCTATCGTAGATAGGGGCTTAAAACGCTCGTTCACTCGCGTTTTAACGCTACCCCACTCGTGCCTAAAGAGTAGCTTTACGCACTTGTATAGTAAATTACTATTAAAAATTGTAGGAAATGTTTACCAATTGTTTGAGAATTAAAGACATTCATTTTCGCAAACTCTGTACAAGTCTATATCAAAAGCTGAGCAAGTTTTCAGTGAATTATGAGAGTGCGCTTAGCCACTATTTGGCAATTTCTCGCAATGATTCGACAAGCTTGCAGAAAATGTCCAGCACGCACGCCGTAAATTTTCAGTTAGACTGACTAGATTTTTAGTTAATTTCAGTTAATTTTTAGAAAGTATTATGCAAGTTCTTAACAAATTTTCGTAAATTTTTTGACAATTTTTATCGAATTTATAGCAATCCGTGGGGAGTTTACAACTGATTAACGTTGAACGGATTTTCACAAAAGCTTTCGGTACATGTGTTCACCAGTTTCTTCCTCTTGTTCGTATGCCATTTATTCTGAAAACATGGCATCACTTAGAGTAAAGCCAACTCATATTTTGTTTACTGCTATTTCAAATAGAGTGTTGGTGTTTGCCCCTTACCAACCACGCAAGTTTTTTTAGCTATGATGTTCATTTTTCTTTATCCTACGTAATATTTTGCAGTAGCCGAAGTACTCTAGTTTTCTTAGGGTGCACACAAGTATAAGGTTAACAATTTGGTAGTACCTTTCTCTATACTATTTATTCCAAATTTGAAGCAACTTGATAAACCAACTTTTTTGTAAGATTACAGTATTTTTGATAAATTTTCATCGACTTTACAACAAATTTCCAGTGAGTTTGAGAAGTTTTTTCCGGAGCACCACTTTTCTAGCTAGGAAAGAGAAAAATTTAAAACGTTGCATTCAATTCCAAGCCAGTTTACAGCAACCTTGAATTAAACGCAAACGCGATAAATTTTCAACAGTAATTACATAAGTGGTGATAATTTTTTGATAATTTTAACTAGATTCACTTCGTCCACTCGTGAGATTTCTTAATAGCAACAAAGATGAGTGCTAATCTAGTTAAAATTATAAAAAAAATAACATCACGAATGTAATTCGGCGTGATTATTTTTTAAACAGTTCAAGTTGTAGATAGGGTTTGATGGAGCCTCCAGATGAGTGTCCTGTTATTTTTAACAACTGCTGTTTACCTACTCCACTTTTAACTAGCTGTGTTACAGCAGAAAAACGGTTTGAATGGTTTGTGAAAAAATAGTCGCTGTAATTTGCTACTAGCAAATAGTCAGAGTAATTTTGATGCTACTAGCAAATAGTCAGTGTAGTTTTGATGCTATTGGTCGATTTGAATTTTTTTCTCATTACTATTGGCTGATAGGACTGCTTAAAAAATAATCTGTAAAATTTTGATAAATTTAGCAACTTTACAGGAAATTTTTAGCAATTGTTTGAAAAATGCTGACCAAGCCTCCAGCAAAACTTGAGCAAGTTCTCAGAGAACTATTATAGAGTGTGCGGGCTTGCAGCACATGTTTCAAAAAGTTACATTAAATTGTCAGCGAGTGTACCGCGTTATTTTCAAAGAGCATATTTCCAATAAAATTTCATTAAATTTCTAGCAAGTTTGCGGTAAAGTTGCAGCTACTGCACAGTAAATTTTCAGCTAGTTTGCAACCATTTTTTTTTGTAACATTACAGTACAAGTAGTGACAAGTATAGTCAATTTTTAGACACCACTGAGAGAGTTTTCAAAAAATGTTTATCAATTTTGCAAAAAATTGTGTGCCTATGAATTGCAATTAGAAAATCATCGCCTTTATATATCTAACACCTATTGTTTAAAGTTTGACTACATTTGATAGGAAGCAATTTACAATAGTCATCAGCATGCAGTTGCATCCATTATTGGAGTTAATTAAAAAAAATCTTGTTTCTAGCTGAAGATTGACTGCAGAATATTACTTTACCACAAAGTTACTTGCAAATGATTATGTATTGAAAATTTATTCTCTACATAATCTACTGTACAATTTCAAAAAATGATCAGCAAGCTTTGCCAAATCGTGGCTGCAGCCTGGTTAAAAATTCACTGAAAGCTTACCTAAATTGCCTTACACGTTTTTTCACAACGTTCAGTACTTTCGGTAACGCTAAAAGTCTATCGGATAAAATTTTCCTATCAATTTACTAAATATTGATTGTAAACTTGCAACACAATGCACTACAAGTCTGAATGCTTTTTGCATATTTGGTGTAAAGTGATCTAGATTTTATTGCAAACTTACTAAGATAGTGTTGGTTGCTAGCTAGCAATTTACTGAAAGCTGAAATTTGTTGTACACTCGCTGAAAACTTACCAAAAAAAAATCCATGCATTTCTTGTAAATATACAGACAATATCTTACAAACTTGTTATAGTAATTTACGATGCAAGTAATGTTATCAAGGTTTTTACATTACGAGGGAATAGTTTGAATGAATGAGCGACGTTAGGAGCGAGTTCTTTGAATTATCCAGTAATGTAGAAACCAGATAAGGTTACGTATAATCGTAACACGGTTTATTTTATCCTAAAATACTAATCTTTTTCACTGTCAGGTTATGTCAAATTCGAGGTTGGCAGGTTAAGTTTTGCGTCAGTCTGTGTCAAATAACAAACAAAACCTAACCTACTAACATCGAATTTGACATAGACTGACAGTGCCACCAACAATACACGTCAGTACTGTCAACATGTGATTAAATGCTAATAAAGTATCGGTATGTTATTTTTCTTAACAACACTAATGCTGTTAATTCCATCTTAACGCAACTCGCTAATAAGGAGTTATTATCATAGTAACACAATACGATAAAATAAAAATATTTACTAAAACTTTGCCACGAATTTGCTGCGAATTTAATGAACGTTTGCTGAAAATTTATTCCAATCCTGGCTGCAAAGTTGCGCAATATTTATCTGAGAAGTATGTCAAGAGTTGTTATTAGTTGTCACTGAAACTTTCAAAATTTAGTAAATGTTTACAGATAGGGCGTTGTGTAGTTTTCCTATGCTTGTTGACATCAGATTTTATGTTATAAACCACAGTACTTACGAGTGTTACCATTAACTGTCAATTGATTTAATATCATAAGGGCACAGCAAGCCGTCAATATGTATTTTATATGGGTACATGCGTACATTGGGTTGCAGTACCAAATAGTAAAGGGCTCGAAGTTTGGTGGTCCACCCTCTATAGAATATTAGTTTTTATTTGAACAAACCTTCATCTTTATACTATATTAATTATTGCAACTTTTAGAAAATTTTATATGATAAACTGGTACAACGCGGAGAGTGTTTTTATTACTTGCCATAAAGTCCTTAACACCTTCAAAAGCAAACATCAGCCCAAACGTAAATTGGGAATTTCTGCAAGAGCCCGGAACACACAAAAATAACAGCCCAAGCGTGGCGAGGGCAATTACATCGAAAGTGTTGCAGTCCGGCAGTGGAAATCAAGCTCTTGAAAATTTTTATGGCTAATGCCCGGCGCACTTGATCTCAAACGTAATAACGCGAACCATCTGCCCGCCATCAACCTGCGCTTATTACGTTAGGTATCTGGGTTTATTTTCGAAGCAACAGACTGGTGCCGTGGAGAGTCTTCGGCTAACTATAACTCTTCTTTGGCCATAAATAAGATTACGAAGAGAAATGTGAGCATGGGCGTGCTCAATGGTTTTACATTGAATCCGCGATTGTGCCCGGACGTTAATTTCTGCAAAAAGGCGCTGCAACTTTCGCACTTTACGAGCATGGCGCTCGCTTCATATTCCGCAGTACCTAACTCAGCAACAATTATCAAGTTCTGCACTCAAGTCCGAAGCAAGAACTAACACAGAACTATAAACATACTTCCCAGGCGCTGTTAACTTGAGCACAAGTGCATATCTGAAGTTGTTTCGGTGCCGTGCATTACCTGTTTGCTCAGTTTGGAACAAATTATAATTAATTAAAATTGTAGACTGAATGGCTCTGCGGAGCTTGCTGCAAAAAGAGTACATGAAATTTATCTTTAATCGAGACATTCAGCTTCTTCCGTGTCTACCTCCGTCTTCTCACAATTCTCGGTACAGCCTTAAACTTGGTTCACCCTAATTTCCAGGCAATAATTCATGTGGTTGTTGATTCGAATTTGCACGTTCATCCGGGTGAGTTCTGTGCTCTCCAATATTTTAGGTGAGCTAAACGCCTAGTCTTTCTAATGAAACTGGAAAACGTAGCGACAATGTTTATTCGACTATAAAATTTAAAAAGTGACTGGAGTTGCTTTTCTTGCGGCATATATCTTTCGCTTCTATAGTATTACATGAAGAACTGGACGATATTTTATTACATTATCAAACGTATATTATTTAGATAGTACCTCTAAAACTAAACGTTGCAGTAGTTATTAACGATATGTAATGTAAAAAAGAAGCCTTAAAGATTTCCTTAACGCACGGTGATGCTAGAAAGAAGCTTAAGAGATTCCTTGTGACGCCGCAAATAAGCTTGAGAGTTTTTCTAACTAAACATAACCCCAACAGAAAGCCTTGAGATTCTCTACACACCACGCAGATGCTTTGAATATTTTCTTAAGGAAACGTAATGTCACCAAATAGCTTTAGAGGTTATGCCAATAACAGATGTTACCACAAGGAATTTTAGAGATTCTCATAACGATTGGTAACGCTAAAAGAGAGCTTTAGAGCTTCGTTTAATAAGAGTGAATGCAACAAACAAAGTTTTTCTTAACGAAATGTAGCGCCGCACAAAATTTGCAGAGATTTTTTTAACGAAATGTAACACTACAAAGAAACTGTAGTAATTTTCTTAACTAGCGGGAATGCCACACAGCAAGTTTAAATATTACCTTAATGAAAGCTAACGCCACACTCATGCTTTAGAGATTTTCTTAACGGAACGTAATACGACAAAGGAACTTAAGCGACTATTTTGACGAAAGATAACGCCACAAGAAAGCTTAGAGATCCTCTTAATGCCACGCAGAGGTTTTGAATATTCACTTGCAGAAACGTAATCTCAGAAAGGAGCTTTAGAGGTTAGATTAACAACAAATAATACCGCAAAGAGGCTTATAGATTCCCATAACTAATGATAACGCAACAAGAGAGCTTTAGCGCTTCGTTTAATAGAAGTGAATAACACAATTAAACTTCTGAGTTTTTCTTAACGAAATGTAGCATCGCAAAAAAAAATCGGGGATTCTTTTAACGAAAGATAACGCTACAAGGAAGCTTTAGAGATCTTTTTAGCGAATTATAACGCTAGAGAGAGACGGTAGAGGGTTTCTTACGAAAGGTAGCGTCATATACAAGCTTCCAACTTTTTCTCGACAAACCATAATGCCCCAAACAAGCTTTTAGAGATTCTCTTAACGAAAGGTAGCGCCATACACAATGTTTACAGATTCTCTTAGCAAACGTTAATGCTACAAGGAACCTTTGTAGATTGTCTTAACGAAACGAAACTTCATAATGAAGCTTTAGAGATTCTATCAACGAACTGTAGAAGTTTTTAATATTCTCTTAAGGAAACGCAATGTCACAAATGAGCTTTAGGGGTTTAGTTAACAACAGAAATACCACAAGAAATTTTATAGATTTAGTGATAACGCCACAAGAATGCTTTAGCGTAATACGACCAAGAAACTTCGGAGTTTTTCTTAAGGCAAGGTGATGCCACAAAACAAAATGTAACCCTATAACGAATCTTTAGAGATTACATTAGTTATCGAAAATGCCAGCACAGACGTTTAAAAATTATCGTAATCAAAGGTAACGCTACATGCATACTTAGAGATTTTGTTAACGGAGCAAAAGCCATCCCCGCAAAGAAGTTTCAGACATTTTTTAAACAAAATGTAACGAACAAAGGAATAATACAGATAAACTAGCGGCAATGTCACAAAAAAGTTTAACTAATGTAAGGTAACGGAACGTAATGTGATGAAAATGCCTAACCATTCCTTTTAACGAACGATAACTCCAGAGGAAAGTTTTAGAGATTTCCTTAACGAACGGCAACGCAAGAGAGAAGCTATAAAGGGTGCTCGAACGAAAGGTAACGCCACAAAGAAGCTCTAGAGATTGTCTTAATAAAAAATAACGCCATAAATAAGCAATAGAGATATTCTTAATAAACGATAGAGTTACATAGAAGCTTTGGGGATTATTTTAATGACCGGTAACGCTACTAGGCAGCTTTTAAAATGTTATTAATGTACGCTAACGCCAAAAAAACTTCATAAAAAGCTTTAGATATGCTTTTAACGAAACTTTAGTTTAGACACTATATCGTCTATTGGAAACATCACAAAGAAAGTTTAAAGGGCATCCTAACGAAGAGTAACGCCACCAGTAAGCTTCAGAGTTCTCTTATCTACTGATAATGCTACAAGGAAGTTTTAGAGATTTTCTTAACTAAATGTTACGCCTCAAAAAAGTTTTGGAGATTCTTTTAACGAAAGGTATGCTACAAGGAAGCTTTAGAAACTGGATTATCTACCGGCAGTGCCACAAAGATAATTTAGAAATTACCCTAACGAAGGGTAGCACCACAAGGGAGGTTCAAAAATTCTATTAACAACTGATAATGCTATAAGGAAACTTTCGCGATTTTTTTAACGAAATATAACGCCATAAAATGCTTTAGAAGTTCTTGTAACGACAGGCAATGCTACAATGGGTCCCGGGTGGTGTAGCTTGAACAAGCATCCACGTTCGATCAGTAGAGTTAAGCAACGCTCTTTCTGGTCAGAACCTGGATGGGAGTTCCACGGCTGCTTCTGTCGGCGCCTCGTGGATCGGCTGCCACGGAAGGAGTTGGTCCCGGATGTCATAATAACATCATGACAGTCGTTAGTGGGGTTGGAAGTCTCCATAAAATGTACAGTGACGCCTATAATTGGCCTAACGGCTGTTGGCTCAGTAACAAAATTAAAAAAAAGAGTTTTACAAAACCATATCATCTACCACCAACGCCACAAAGAAAGTTTAGAGATTATCCTAACGAACAGTAGCGCCACAAGGGAGGTTCAAAATTTCTTTTAAGAACTGATAATGCTACAAGGTAGCTTTAGCGATATTGTTAACGAAATATAACGCCATAAAATGCTTTAGAAGTTCTTTTAACGACAGACAATGCTACAAGAGAGTTTTACAAACCATATCATCTATCACCAACGCCACAAAGAAAGTTTAGAGATTATCCTAACGAAGGGTAGCGCCACAAGGGAGGTTGAAATTTTTTTTTTAACAACTGATAATGCTACAAGGAAACTTTAGCGATTTTGTTAACGAAATATAACGTCATAACACGCTTTAGAGGTTCTTTGAACGACAGGCAATGCTACAAGAGAGTTTTAGAAACCATATCATCTACCGTCAATGCCACAAAAAGTTTAGAGATTATCCTGACGAGGGATAGCGCCACAAGGGAGGTTCAAAAATTATTTTAACAACTGATAATGCTACAAAAAACGATTTCATTAAAGAAATATAACGCCATAAAAACGCTTTAGAGGTTCTTTTAACGACGAGCAATACTACAAGAGAGTTTTACAAACCAGATCATCTACCGCCAAGGCCACAAAGAAAGTTATTGTTCTAAGAGAATGTCATGAAGAAGCTTTATAGATTATCAATCGCTTATTTTCTCTTTGCATGAAACTGTTTCGCTATCTGCCGTTGTTTCTGAGATTTCCGTAAGGAGAGTTATGAAAATTCGAGTTATGAACATGATTGAGGTCATTACTGCGAATAATAATTGTTTTTCTGATTTTATGACCTCACAACATTACAGCTTGCATTTGGTCACGTACACACTGAAATGCCTGATTATTATTGATTTTGGTAATAACAACTTTACAAAACGATCTAAATGTGTGAAGGGGTAGATACGGCGGCATCGAGGAACGGCACGAATGCACGAACGCAAGGGCCGCCGGCAAGAAAAATGGGTATATTTAGCAACACAAGCAAACACAAGCAATTTCTACATCACGCGAATTTGCATATGCAGCCCAGAAGCCTGGAGGAACATGGCAGGGGCGTATCGGTGCATATCAAAGGTCGCTCCCCCGGTTCAGGCACGTACCAAAAATCCCAGCCGCCCCTGAGCCGACGGCACGTTTTAAGCAAATTACTGTGTTCCAAGTAATGGCCGCAAGAAAGCACAACCGCTATTTTATGCGGCGATTTCCATAAGCACACAAAGGGGAGAAAAATTGTTCTAGGTGACAAATGATATTAGCGCATTCCATCGAACCTGCTCTAGCACGGCCGGCGAACTGCTCTTTGTTAATGTGTACACGAATGAGTTATTCTCCACCAAATTATTAGCCGGGGCGCTCCGCGGCTGTTTACGGGAAAAAAACGGTCTTATTTATTGCCTATTACACTAGATTTTCTAATATTTGATTAGCAAAACACGGAGGAGGACTAAATAAAATATGGGAGGACATGCGGCTCGCTCGGCCCATGCGAATTCGCATCAACAACCGCATGAATTATTGCACGAAATTAGGGTGAACCGAAGTTAAGGCTGCTGGAACTTTTCGTGAGAAGGTGCGCTGGAAAGCTGATGCGTGGTTGATAGAGTGCTGCTGTTGGGATAAATTTTTACTAATTGTTTCAGTGAGCAGGTATAAAGAGAAAAAGAAAATAGTGACTAATCACTACTCAGATAATAAATCTGATGATTAAAAGGAGAACTCTGCGGAACTGGAATGTAGATAAATATGACAGACATGGAATAATTACATACCAAAATTTAAGAAGCAAAAGAAGAATGAATGAAGACAATTATAAAGACATTGAACGTAAATACGTTTAGTTCCATAGTCATAGACAAGTGAAAGGGGTACCTGGAAGAAATAAGCACAGGACTCCATCTATTCGTAAAATTCTATAGGAAAACGTATTCGAGATCGGAGAAAACAATTAGTTCACGACAAGAGGAACGAACACTGGATGATTTATTACTGCTTTAACATACAACTAAGTTTATTAGTGTTGATAAAACGAAAGTCTCTTCACTAACAATCTATGGAAACGGTTTCTCACTTCAAATAATGTCCATGCTTACTAAACCATTTGACAGATCTCAAAAAGGAAATAAGGACTAGAATTGTGGAAGTCCGGATTTATTTTGTTTTTGTTGACAAATCATTGAACAAGCAAATGCATATGAGCTCTAGCAAAAAATTGCAAAATTGGACAATAATTAAGAAACTCCATAAATATGTTGCTGATTAAAAATGCCGAATACGAAATTAATAAAATGTTAGCTGATTAAATGTTAGCTGATTGCTTCACTTACACCTAAACTAAAATAAAAGGAAAATTTGCAAAATGTATTCATTATTCCCAACTTATTCAATTACAAATTGGTTAGAAGAACTATAGCAACGTTAAGGCGACTGCTGATGAATTGCGAGAGAGATCCCATTTATACAATGCTGCAGATTGCCTGTTCCATCGGAAATGGTAAGCTTTTAACCGCTTGGTTTCTCAGTCTTTCTAGACGATGAGCAGTCACGAATGTCAAGATTCTTCAAGAAATTGAGCTGTTTGCAAAACCTGTCGACATTCTTTGAGGTATTTCGCATTTCATGAGTTGCTTGCTATACAGAAGCATTAACGATTATCTTAAAGAAAACGCCACCTATATGCTTTAGAGATTCCATTAACGAAGCGTAATGTGGCAAAGGAGCATTAAAGGTTATTATACCGAAAAATAACCTCAGAAGAAAGCTTTGGTGACTCTTTTAACGAACGGTAACGCTACAAAGAAGTTTTTGAGAATATCTTAACGGAAGATAACGCTACAATAAGGCTTTATAGATCGTCTCAACAAAGGTAACATCAGAAGGAAGGTTTATAAAATTCCTTATCGAAAGATGATGCTAAAAATAAGCTTCTTAATTTGTCATAACGAACGGTAACGCTACAAGGAAGCTTTAGAGAAGCGCTTCACGAAATGTAGCGCCATATATACACTATAGAGTTATTATTAGTGAATTGTGGCAGCATAAAGAAGCTTTAGAATTTCTCTTAACAAGGTAACGCCATAAAGAAGCCTTGTAGATTATCTTAATGAAAGGCAACGCTACACAGAAGCTTCGTGACATATTCGACGGATCGAAGGTTATCTTAACGAAAGGTAATAACAACAAGGAAGGTTTGTAGATTATCTTAACGAAAGGAAAGCATAAATAAACTTTAGGTTTTTCTTAACGAAAGACAGCGTCACAACAAAACAAATTTAATATTCCATATGTATATGGATACAAATTGGTAGAAACAACGGCAGTATCGCTAATACGACTACTCAACAATTGAGGCAGCTGTCAATAATCTTTAAGGTATTTTGACTTCTATTGGTGGTATGCTACAAAAATTATATTAACCAAAAGTACCTCTATATGAATGCTTTAGATACCTAAACGAAACTTAAAGCGACAAAGGAGCTTTAAAGATTGTTTTTAATAAAAAATAATGTCAAAAGAAAGCTTTAGCGGTTTTGTTAACCATCAGTATTGCTACAGAAAACCGTTAGAGAACCTCTAACTAAAGATAACGCTCCACGTGGAAGCTTCAGAGGATCTTTTAACAAAAGGTAATGCTAGAAAACTCTAAAGCTAACGCCACAAGGAAGCATAGCGAGTTTGTTAGCGAAAGAAAAGGCCAGATATAAAAATCCTAATTTGTCTTTACGAAGGGTACCGGTACAAAGAAGTTTTAGAAATGTTCTTAGCAAAAACTAAGGTCATGAATAAAATTCGTAATTTGTCTACACAAAGTTGTAGATTTTATTAACTAAAAATAAGGCCATATATAGAATTCGTATGTCTGCCGCTTAAAGGAAGCTTAAGAGATTTCCGTAACGAAAGGTAACGCTCCAAATACAATAAACAATTTTTCTTAACGAAATATAACGCCATAAAGTAGCTTTAGAGACTCTCCTCATATACAGCAACGCCACAAATAAGCGTTATAAATTCTCTCGATGATAAGTAACGCTATACAGGAGCTTTTTATATTTTCTTAACGAAACTTAGTTTCACAAAAAAGCTTTAAAGGTTGTCTTAAAGGACGACAATACAACAAGGTAGCGTTATAGATTATCGTAACGAAAAGTGACGACCATAAAATTAGTAGTGCTACACCAAAGCTAATTTAATAAAACATATACAAATATACTTATAAAATGACTTATACGCACCCAAACGCCATATGAAAAATACAAAGTGGCACCCAGATTTTTCAATGTGGCACCCGTTTTGGGTGCCGTAGCGTTTTCTACTTTTTTCTATGGATTCGGCATCTACAAATCGTGAAACGCCTAGAAACGAGTTTTTGCCTGGGTGCCTTAAGGATGTTATATACCTAGTGAAATACAAAAAGTTTCGGGTTATCACCACAAGTTGGCGCTGCAGTCGATTTATGTATATACAGAAGTATAAGCCATCTTGACACAATGGCACCAACAATTATTTCTGCTTTACTGGCACCCATACCCCATGATTTATTGGCAACGTCGCGTTGCTACTCCGCCTGAAATTGATCTTATAATGACCGTCCAGCCTCCGCCCGGTATTCCGACCATTTGACGTCACAACACTATGGAGTTACAGCGATAACCATTATTTTCATAATAATTTAAGGAAAGCCGACTGCATATCTGCTGCAAAAACTTTCCTTAGGAGATATGATTAATCTAAATGTATCTGTAAGAAACTTGAAGTACAATATGCAGTTTGAATATTTCTTGATTTAATAAAAACACACTAATGTTATTTTTGTATTAAGTGCGTAAAGTGAGTGTTTTTGTGCGTGAGAATGCCACTTTTTTTACTCGGCTGGCGCTTCGTCAAAAAAGTAATTCGAACGCACAAAAACATAATATACAATATTTTTTCTACAACCTTCAAACAAGAATATCAATATTATTTCGCGCCGTACTTCGCGAAAATTTTTGGCGCACCAGTGCGCAAAATTTCATTTTTTCACGTCATCAATGGTAACGTGAAAAAATATCCCATTTTCTAACACCTTAAAAAATGGCAAACTTCGGGCATTGATAACGATGCGCGTATGTCCCCTTTTTGACAGATTTAGAAAAATTATAATATACTGAATCTGAATAGAATTTTCTGTTATTTATGATTTTTGCATACAACTAACTGCTAACGTTCAGTCATATTCAGTAGAAAAATGCTTTATAATTTAGTACGTGTTCATTAAATGATTGTTAAAATAACGCTGACCAAGGTTTGGACCAGTGACTTGTATCATATCACGGAACCAGCTGACAAACTGCTGATAGTGCTGATGTCGCCGATTTCACCATTTCACGCTGTGCTTTGTGCAGGGTTTTAAGTTTATGATCAAATTTACTTCTTCAAGTTGCGGTAAGTATAGAAATTTAATATTTTACTTTTATAGTTATACATATTGTTATAAATTACCCTTATACGTTAAAAAGACATTTAAAAACAAAATTTCTTATGATGCAACCTGTTGAAATCGTGCGTAAATAAGTGCAGCATCCCTAAATAGATGCATCGAATGAAAACGTTTTTATTATCTATTAATTTATCAAATATATTTATTCTGCATTAAAAGCTGAGGCATAAGAGTAACTTACAACATTTGAATTGCGGATGGTAATATGGGGCAAATTTAATTCATTGAAATTTGATTCAAGGTCATTAATTTTTTATATACCTATGTACAATTTTATTTGAAAAAAATGTAAGTGAACTGTACCTAAATACAAATAAAAATGGCAATCCGGTTGCTAAGAATATATTTTTTTAAATTTAATCTGCTGAAGAATTTCCGAATAATATTTATGTTTTTATAAAAATATTTTTTCATTGATGTCACCTTTCTTCTTCACTCTATAGAGTGTCTCCTTTAGTGCGAATTTTTTTTATTGCTCGCTAAAGGAGCAAAATACTAAAACGTTTTAAAAAAATTCGTTTGGTGTAACTGTACTATATATTTTTTATTTCTAGCCATACTGCGTTTTGAATTGTGTTTACAAATATATGTGGTTTTTGACTTTTCGATTTAATTTGACCGACAAACTATTCCGCATAAATCCTTAAAGTCAGAAATCAACTTTTTCTACTTTTCCTAATGATTTAAATTAAGTTGTTCTCTGAATGTCATTTTTTGGCAGTGGTCTATTATGATATGTTTTTCGGACCTTTTCCACTGTCTAGTGTGTAAATCACACAACGTTTCAAGAGTTTTGATCTACTCCCGTCTTCAGGTGTTCCTGGTTAGTCCTGAGGACTGATATTATACGTTTTTTACGCATTTAAATTTTTGCCTCCCCCGGGGTTTGAACCCGGGACCGCTGATCGCTGTGATTACTACTCTGCCACTCTAACCATTAGGCCGCCCTGGTGGCCGCCATTTCGCTAGACATTTGCAAAGAAGACATATGACGGAGGTATAAGTATTGGAGATTTTTAATTCCAAAGATAAAACTGAAAGGAAACATCTTTTGGCTATTTTAAGGAATGAAGGCAACTTGGATCATGCTTTAAGAGGAGCAGTAATTCCTAAACGTAGAGAAATCTAGACATGGGTTCAGTTGCTGCTTCAGAATACGCAATATGTATCCACTGCAAAGCGTACTTTAAGAAGGGTTCTTTAAGTCGGCATGATAAAAAATGTTTTATGAATGCTAATACGAAAACAGGACGTTTATTAAGTCTCTCACAAAGTTATTCGATCTGTATTGGAACATATGATGAATTTTTATCAAAATTAAATGTTAAAGAACAAGTTTTTTCCATAATGAAGAATGATCAAATTTCTAAAGTTGTCCAGCAGGATCCCCTAATTTGTCTTTACGGAGAAAATTTGTTAAAAAACATCGCCGCAAACAAATACGAACTGTCGTGTCAAATAAGTTACGAGAATGTGGCAGATATTTGATTGAAATGAAGAAATTAGGCAATTTTAATGACCTCTTATCAACTTTAAAACCACAACACTTTGATCAGGCAATTTAGCAGTTAAGGTAATATCTGGATATAACGAAGAAGAAAAAACGTTTCGCGCACCATCAGTCAGCATGCACATGGGTACAACTCTCAAACACATTTCTGAATTAACCACAAAATTAGTATTAAGGAATCATCGTATGATTTAGCCCGGTTTAGAGAACTAGTAACTACTCAGTGGACTGCTGAATTAAGCAGTCTTGCTATCAAAGATTTAACCGAAAAGTCTTCACGTAAACCCTCGCTGCTACCAGTTACAGAAGACATAATGAAATTAAAACAATAATATGTAAGTAGTGAAGCTGAAACTGCATATAGTGCACTCAAAATAAGTAAGCATGACTTATCAGCATACAAAATTCTTTTCGAAATTTCATTAGTTTTAACAATAATACATAACAGAAAGAGAGTTGGTGGTGGTATACAGTATTTAGACATCTAGTCATACGAAAGCCAAAGAACTACTAATAGTGTCGAACAAAAAGAATTCACCAGTCTTCTCACACAGAGTGAAAAAATATTAACACAATATTATAAAAGAATCACGGAAATTGGAAAGGGAAGTCGGGCAGTTACAATTTTGATTCCCAAAGAGCTACAAAAATTTCTAACATTATTACTTAAAATACGACAAGACACAAATTTAATATCAAGTGAAAATAAATATTTGTTTACCTATCCGAAGTCCGTTCGATGGATTGATGGCTGCTCAGTTATTCGCAAGAATGCAAAGCTTTGCGGTGCTAAACATCCAGATCCAGACTAAGAAAACACATCGCTACTGTTACTTAGCTTCTTAACTTAAACGAGAATGAAATTGATCAGTTGGCTGCCTTTATGGGACATACTAAAAAACGGACGAATCATTCTATCAGTAAGTTATTAGTGTTTAAAAAAAAATTGCGTATTTTAAATCAAACTCCTAGTTCTATCGAACGACGTGTCTCTTTTAATAAAAAAAGTAGAATGCAATTAAAATTCCCTGTATTCAACACATCTTTATTTTAATGAACTACACTGTTTTAAAAAAACAAATAAATGTATAGTAATGGTTACATATTCAACTTGAATTTTATATTTTTTAGATTGCCACAGGATATTTACCAGGTAGCTAAACTATCAAAAATTCTACAAATGATGGAACGGGGAAAAGCCGAAAATTTTAAGAATCTATCAATTGAAGAAATAGACATTGATGTAGTGAATGACACAATTGAGGAAGACGAAGGCGACGTGGTTAGTGAATCAGGAAAAGAAGAATTAGAAACAGAAGAATGTATTGAAAATTTAAATAATGCAGAATTAATCAACAATGTATCCGATTCAAGAAGTGATGAATCGGTTAAACAAAGGAAACGAAAATTATGTTAGAAAAGCAAAAAACCAGGACAAGTACGACAAAAATGGAGTGATGAAGAAATAAAGATAATTAAAAAGTGCTTTGCTAACCACATTAAAAATAAAAAACCGCTAAAGAAAAATGAAGTTGAACATGTAATAAAAACCCATCCTGGGGTGTTCCATGCTGCAACGAATTGGGTAACAATAAAAGCTTACGTATATAATTGTTATAGAAACCAATAATTTGCTTTGGAAAGAATATTTCAAAATGTTTTTTTAATCCTGTTAGTTTTTGTTTCCTATGTATAGGGTTGTTCAAAAATATAGAAACGCTGGAAAACGCTCTAATTATTGATTTTATTAAAAAAATACAGAACTTGTTTGCTATCATATAGAGGCTATATTTTGGCATTGTTTTTTTTCTTCGTTCCAGGGTACATACTGCAAGAATCAATGGTCATTTTTTTTTAATGGCAGTAGATATATATATATATTTTTGCTGCATAGAGCCTTTTGTTTATTCATCTATTTAAGTTTTATGGTCATATATAAAAAAACATTGAGAGAAAACAAAGACATATAGAACTTCTTTTTGAAACAAAAGCACTTACGTGACATTTGCTATTTCTATTATCACTAACCATCATTACCGCCATTTATTTTCGCTTAACACTTAAATTTAATGTTGTTTGGTGATTTTTACTAAAGGCTTTTTATTAGGTTTTCGTTTTCTGCGTTTAACATGAAAGGCTATCAAAATGAAGGCAGATACACAACAATTATCCAAGATTTTTTTTTGTAAAGAATTAAATTTCATATAAAAGTTCCATATCTCTATAGGCTACTGTTTATAGCATGGAGGTGACACACAGTGCATCTCCTTTATCTTATAGAAAGATGCTGTAGCGGTTTTTTATAGGAAGTTTTATTCTCTGCCAAGAAGTACTGGATAATTTTTGTATATCTGGCTTCGTTTTGACAACGTTTCAAGTGATAGTAAAAAAAATATTAAAAAAAGCGTCAATAAAAATTAACAAACATCAAATTTAAGTATTAAAACGAATAGCTAATTTCACAAGGCACTGCTTTTGTTTTAAGCAGAAGTTAAAGCGTTCTACATATTTTTGTTTTCACGCTATTTTTTATGTAGTGCCATAAAAGCTTGGATGGATGAAAATAGAAAAAACATCTCTATCCAACAACAACAAAAAGTATAATTATATTACTATTTAAAAAAGTGACGATGCTTTTTCACAGTCGGTACTCACGAGGAAAAAATGAATAATTTCAAAATACAGGGCGTATTTTACTACACATGTGTTGTACGTAGCTATTTTTATATAACCAATAGCTATGGCAGCGCTTACATACTTTTGGACAACCTCGTATGTAATTAATAACATTTGTACTTTTTCACACTGTACAATTTAGTTTGGTTATTATTTTTACTGTTCACTTATTTTTAGTTCTGTTATTTTTTGTATACCAAAAAGTATCAATAAACTATGTTAATCGCAACTGCACTATTGTCATAAATAGAAAGTTTATAATACGTTTCCCACATATCTCTAAATCTCCATAAGCATTCCGTATTTTAAGAAGCCTGGAAAAGTTGAAAATGTAGGTTGCACAGTTTTTCCAAGCAAGTGCAACAACCCGGGTAAGACTGCATACTAGCAATAAAGAGTTTAAGTAGAATCCAAAACTGTAAAACTAGAAAGTGGATAACTTTAATATGTTTGATACACTGTCATACTGGTTATCAATACAAAAACAAAAGGGATTAAGGCACCCATAAATATGGCATCACTGTACAGATGCCACTTGGTCTAAATTAAATATAATTCTTATACAAATGGGTGCCAGTTGACCAGTTAGTGTAGTGGGTGCGAGTTTACCATAAAATACATTTTAGTGCGTATACAAAAATTATGGAAGTTTTTTGTCTTGATATGTTTGTAAGAGCTATGAGGAGTAAATTCGTATAAAATATACACTGCTATCCCTAGTACTTCAAGTGGGTGCCACTTTTCTTGTTTATGTGCTGGGTGCCACAATGTTAACTGCATACGTATATATATATATTGGTAGAAACAGCCGTACCGTCGCTAACAGGATTGTCGATCAATTGACAGGGGGCCACTCTTTTATAGAGAGAAAGTAGCCATTGCGGAATTACTGTATATCACTTACAGTTTTGAATAACACAAGTAGTTAATGAACAGACTTACTTTGAAATATATCCCAAAATTATTGAAGAATTTTGACGCCTTGTGTACATTTCTGTATCTACTTTTACGTAATGCTTTTCTCTTATTTATTGCTTTGTGCTTTCCATCCTTTGCTGCTTCTACCATGCACACTTCATTATTTTATTGAATTTAGCTATTTTGCCAAAGAACTTTTTTAGCATGTCAGGTTGTTGACTTAAGGTATATAATTATTAGTATTGTACAAAATAAATTCGTCTACTCTAATTGTATATTAGACCAACGGCCATTTGCAACCTTTATGGATAGAACATTTCAACGCTTCTGAGAATTGCTATTGGAGTTAATGAAAAATTAACCAGATATCCATTCGAGTTACTACTTTCGTGAAAACCTCTAATGCGATCAGAACTTTGCGATTAATGAAATCGTAATCGATATAAGCACTTATTATTAACTATTTCCCAGAACTGCTATTTCATCCATTTGCTGTCGGTAGAATTTCAATTATTATGTTTCGATTACCGAGTATATAAATATTTATAAGGCAAATTAGCTTATGCTAAGAATCATTTCTCGATATTCGGTTATTGCATTATTTAAAGAACTACAAACATTTGCACGTTGGTGTAATTCGGATCCCATAGCCTTCAAACACCGGGTCTCAATTTAGGGTTTCTTGTGCTTATGAAATTACAAGCTAACAAAATTTACAAAAGCAACTCTTTTCTAACGCGCGACTTCAAAGTCGGGCTGCTGGCATAAATATTTCAAATGCTGTGGAAATTTTGAATGACTCGTTTCAAATTCTACCTTTGTTACAAGATCAAAGAAATAAACCAAGGATTTGAAATGTTTTGTGCTCATTTCGTTGTTTGAAGTATTTCAGCAGACCCTGCAAGGAAGGCAAGCGAGGGAATATCCCCGGATCGACTCTTCTGCCTTTTTTTGCTGAGGAGAGTTGTCAGAAGTGTTACCAGTTTACGGGTGGCTAAACTTCAAATCTAATATCGTTTTGAACTCGAAATTTTTCGAATTCTGTACTTTATACACCAATTACAGTTAGTCACAAACGTACATAAACTTTAGTGCTGCACCAACTGCATATTCTGTATGCGTTTACAGCTGATGCTGTTTACGATAATTTCGTTCCACAAAGTAAACAAAAGGCATTGCAATAGAAATATTCATAATGAACGTTATCGCGGACGGGCGACACGTTCCATGTGTAATATGTGTTATTAATGGCGTTTGTTTCCATCTGATAGTGCACCGCAAATAAAAATATGGAACGGAACTATTCGAATCCGCTGAATTTGCTATTCTAGGTTATGCGTCCAAGAAAACTCGTTTAGGAATTTCATGCATAGTTCTAACCGCTGGAACTTTGAATAGTCGTTAAACTGCCTATTTGCCGCAAACGTGCATGACCACAACGAACAGTTAAGCAATTCATTAAAAGTAACAATAGTATAATAATGTTTGAAGTGGATTTTCGATGTTTTATTGTAAATAATTGTAGATTTTTTTTCAAATTTATTTTTTCCTAACTTTTTAAGCAGTAGGTTGTGATTTTTCGTCTTTATAAAGGTTAAACACGCGCCCTGTGTTTTTGCATATTAAAAATTATTAAATATCGGTTACTTACCAACGTGGATAAATAGCTATTTTTGTATTAAGGGCGTGAAGGAGGCGATTTTGGCCCGCGGCGGAATTATAAGCCAGAGGCCCGAAGGGCCGAAGGATTATAAAACGCCAAAGGGCCAAAATCGCCGTTCACGCCCGAAATGCAAACAAGATTTTTTGTAAAATCCACCATAAAGCTTTGAAAAATAAATGGCACGATTCGTTCTCAAAAATCAAATTGTTGTTGGTTGCCAATGTGATGCTGGTTTTTTAGGCCTTAGGGCGCAAAAGGCATTATTTACGCCCGCAAATTATTTTTAGGCCTTAGGGCGCAAACGGCACTATTTACGCCCGCAAATTAATGCATAAATGACCATATTTTAGTACGATTTTACAAAAACATTTTTTCTGTAAATTATAGGGTAAGGTGTAAATTGGATAAGGTCCACGTATATAATTTTTATAAGGGCATCAGAACAACTTCTTCAACAACATCTTGAAACTTTTAACAGTAAATTTTAATTTGTACAGACAAATTAGAAAAGGAATGGGGAAGAGGCAGCGTACGAACAAGTCTGGAGTATCGAAAGAAAATTAAAAAATCCAAGCACGGCAATTGTGTAAAATCTGATTACTCAGACAGAGCGACAGGATGAAATATACAATGATCGCCAAAAAGTTGGCATCAAATGTGAGAATTTTCTATTTCGAGTTTTTTTTAGAAAATCAAACCCCGGCGATCAGAGGTGGCTGAAAAAAGATTACAAATGGGCCATACAAAAGTTATCACGTGACTTTCGATAGCTGTCAAATTTTACATTTATTAAAAACAATTGCGAATAATGCATATACTAGTCAAGATAGAGAATTATCTTACCAAAAAAGTTATTTAAAATACTCGCAGAATGTTTTACTGAAATAGTTATTGCCTGCCGCCTTGCCTAGTCACTAAGTCTTGCTTGCAAATTTCATACAGGGAAAGTTTTTTCAGCTTATGGGAAAACTGTTTGGTTTTATAATTTTAGGCAATCAGTTACCATATGTATTACACTATACTGCCTTTCGAATCCAAAAACTCGTATCTGACATATTTCTCTCTTTAGTGATACCCTTTAGCTTAGCTTTTTAAGCAGTAACGTTATGTTACCTCTAGTACACTATGTCAGCAAAAACTGTAATCCCACCAAAGTTTCACGAAAAGCAGTTTCATATTTCAGAAGATTTTGCCATTTTCCAATCGAATGTGCACCATGTCGATACGGTCTTGGACTTATCTTATTTAATTTATATTAAGATGAAAGGTTCCTCCACTCACAAAAGTATTTTACTTCACTAAGATAGCTCCACTTGACGGTGAATGCAACAAATCTGCTAAAAATTTGTAAGATGTTAATATATTTCTCTTCGTGTTAGGTAAAAACAAGTGGTTTTACTGTAGAGTTTTTCCTAGACGAACGAACGTTTTATATATAACTTACTTCAACATGCCACATCTTGGTAAAATGATAATCTAGAAAAAGGAAGCAAAAATGGATATAAACATAACTGATGATTTCTCCAATTTCTCCTCTGCATCCTAGGAGTATTCTAATTTTGAACGGTATGTACCTAACATGTTTGATGATCATTACAGTCGTTATTCAATTCGTCTTTGCCACGAGAAAAGTTTCTTGAATGCAAATTGAAGCATTCATCGGCCTAACTTTATTGGTTACTCAAAAGAATTGATAGTGTAATGTCACTGGAAAGATATGGTCAATTGGGCACATGTGTTCTGCGATACGATGAAAACGCAATAGTCCCCCTGTTGCTTTTGTTGCAGGCTTTTTATTTTCCAAGTTTGTCAGCAGGGAGGTGTCATAAAAGCTGCATAACTATTACCTGACGTAATGTAGAAACTGTTTCCGCCTATATTGTTCTCCATTTTAATTGTTGAAGACGTAGTTAATATCAACAAATCGTATCACAGTAAAACGATTATTTATTCAATTGAGTACAGGAACTGATCCAAATAATCAATAAAGGTAAACTGAAGAATTTGTTTAGGATGTGTGGTGCAGAGAGAAGAATGCAAAAAGAAAAGTAGGTGCACCACTCACCCTAGAAGGAAGGTTTAAAGTGGTAGAACAAGACCATCAATAACTGTACCACAACAAAAACTCTTTCATAAGAGTGTCCGGCATCTTTCCTTCTGGCATTTTCATTCTCATTTCCACACATTTATTTATAATTTGCTGTAACCATCATACACGTGAACACTGGAATAATTCTCATTTTTTAAAATTTAAATTTGCTTTTTATTCGTTTCAAAGAAAAACTTTATAAGTTAAACCGACTAGTAATTTTTCGGTACTTGATATGATATCCATCAAAATTATTTAAATAACGACCAAACAAGAAAAAAAATCGCTGTTCACATGTGTAGCTCAACAATGACTAACCAGTTGCTAAGTGAAAGGATCGTATGTATCTATAAATATCGTAGTTACAACTTTCTTGCTTAGGAAAATTAGATAGGATTTAGTTTAGTATATCTTACAAAAGTGCAGTTATTAGAAAACTTAATTCATCAGCGATTTTAGTCCTGTAACTGTGAAGGAAAAAATGTAGCTACAATTTTCTTCTTTGGGAGTGTAGTATATCACACATAATGCAATTGTTACACCATATGTGTATGTATAAAACTAGTTAAGAAATTTTTCAACATTTTTTACATTACTACTTCATGCTATGAGATGTCTTCGAAGTGGAACAGGATACGCGCATGCTTTGCTTGCGTAGCTGACTATGTGTGTCACTTTTTCAACTCCATTTAACGGAAAGGGCACAAAATGTATTGCTATAGGATGCTGTGTCTGCCTGCGTTACTTTAGCAGCGTCATCTAACTGTATGAAATAAAAGCAACGCCACGACAGAAAGCATTTTGTAACTTCTGTATTTACACTTATATTTTAAAAATGCTAAAACTATTTTATTTGGAGACCACATATACAGGGTGCCTATTCTAACTTGTGCACCAGTGGTAACTTGTTTAATTTTGAAGTTACAAATTAGGTTAAATATGTAGAGTGTCAGGATTCTTTACGAGCATTACAAATATTATTATGACTTATGGCACTTTCGGTTTAACACAAAATGGTGTCAACTTTCTATTTTTAAATAGAACACCCTGTCTTGTGTAGAAAATAAATTTCTCTTTAAAAAGTATAGTACATATGTATGCCTAAAACTAAAAATAACCGGGATATATTACTTTTTATTTTTTATTTATATCAAAATCTCATTTACCTTGAAACAATAAACGTGTAACTAACACAAGCTAAGTGACTTTACACACAGTTAACTAAGTGTAAAAATATTAACAATATGCAATGAATAAAGTAATCAATATTACAAATGATGTTCGAAATTATTTCCTCGATATCATAGCACATGTTTGCGTTTGCTCAACAATGAATGTTTTGTGATAGAAGACTCAGTTTTCTTTGATCGTTTTGGAGCATTTGGACGTCATCATACTTTTTTGTCTAAATAATAACCTTCAGATATCCCCACAACAGAAAGTCGAGCGGAGTCATATTTTTCAATCTAGATAGCTAGGGTATAAGTTCATGCGTTGCTATTCACTAGTACCAAACATAATGTTCAAATGTTGCCTTACTGCCAATTGTTGCAGTATGGGCAGGCGCACCGTCCTGTTGTAAATAATATTTTGCTCTTAAATGTAAGGGAGCGTTATCCAACTAAGCATCTCTATGATTTCTTAGAAAATCTTAAGTATTTTGCAGTTTTAAAGGTACCGTTATAAAAAATGAACCAATAATAATATTATTGACTATTCAACACTATAACATATAAGCCAATCACATTGCAGACATTTGCTTTTTTCAACGAATAACAGCAGTATATCACTGAATATTGGGCACCATGCAAAATATTCACAAAACAATGTACGTACTCAAAAAATAAATAGCCTTGTTGCGAAGTATCGCTTAGCAACGATGTTCTGTCCTTAGTGATATCGCTAGGTACCGTAACACTAAACCCCAACAAACTGTGTGGCTTGTTTTAAAAATTTTAAAATGCTGTGTTTTAGAAGTATACCGCTGAATTTGATTGAGAATGACTAATTATATTAATTGTTGGATTATTTTTCAATAAAGTTAATCGTTATGTATTAATATTGTTAAATAGTCGTCCCAAATACCACTCGAAGTGGATATATTTTTTAAAATATTTTGCCATTTCCATAGAAATTATTGCAAATTTCACTCAACAAATTCACATTTAAAAGTCACTCGCCTTCGATATGATTTTGTATCGTGAAATTTAAACGCAATAATTTACATGGAAACGACAAAATATTTGTCAAAAATATATCCACTGCTTGTGGTATTACCTTTGAAAATACTACACCAAACATGAATATAAAATTTATTCTCATAATCTCTATAGCGATGTGATATGAATAGATTTTTAGTTATTGTTTGTAAGTGTACAATATTACAAGGCAATCGCGATATTAATTAAATCGAGAAAACATATTAAGTTAAACATCTCGCTAATTACACATGTGTAATAGTTTATTAAAGCTACAATTATTTCCAATCCATAAATTGAAAAAAAAGCAGGGTGTTCCATTTAAATATCCCAAGTTGACGCAATTTTCTGTGAAACGGAAAGTGCTATAAACAACTACATTCGAGATTTGTAATACCCGTAGAAAGTCGTGGCAGTTTCCTCAGTTAACCTAATTTGTAAATTCTAAAATAAAGAAGGTAGACAAGTTGAAATTGGCACCCTGTATACATAGTGACTTAAAAATGTCTATTTAAACAGCGAAGGAACAAATTGGCATGCTTTGCTTGGTTACGTTAGTAACTTATTTTAATTGATGTTCTTCGTAAACTTGTTTTAATTGGTGTATGACAAAATTCCACGAAAAAGTTCGTCTTTAATGAGCAGCTTTTGCGTAACTCACCAAATGGAGGTTTAGCATTGATGTCGGGCCCGTGCACGTACAAAGTTTAGCATTGCTGGCGGAACATATTTTCACATGCGTTGACAGATTGACTGTCTTTGTGGGTTAAAAACAGCACGTTTTCCCTTACTTTTGAGTCCGTCGATTGAATTCTGTTCCACGAGAAGATCAAAGCGCCGAACAAATCGGATTTTGTCCACTGTAGATTGACTTTGTCTCTCAAATTTTTATGACTTTTGGATGGCTTTTATTCGTCGTTTGGCCTTGACGGCTCTTCGTTAAAAAGGCAATTTTCAATTAGGCGCCTAACTCGATTTCGCTCGTTCCGCGTGGCGATACATTTTGGCTAGCTCTCTGGGTTATCAAAACAGTTTGAGATCTATTTCTGGTTTTATGCTTATTTGTGCGCGATTATTTGGCTTTACACACTTTCGGGGCCCGGCCTGGCCATCGTCAGTCGTCGCGCTTGTTATTTCAGGGGATTCAGGAATCCGGGACTTGCAAAACGCCGATTTCAATCGCCCATCAAAAATAGAACCGCCGGCATTTGTTATCCTGAAAAATGGCGCTGACGTCCGGACGGTTCTTAACCTTAGGGCGAATTTCCCACTAGAAAAACATTGCGGATAAATCGGCGTTGCCGCAGCCGGCTTTGTTTATGAAAATAGTGGTGATGGAATGTTTCGGATCTTGGCCTTTGTTGAAAGTCAGCTGCAGCTTGCGTCACCGCTGTAAAAACCCTCCAGTGCGTTGCCTTCGGCTATTAGGATTATGTCGGTTCGACAACTCACTGAAATAGATGCCTTCGACAACGCATTACATGCCACATTTTGCAGTAACGAGGTGTTTAGGCGATGGCAGGCGTCGTTACATTTTTGCCTTTGAAATGCTTCTTGACAGCTGCTTTTAGAATCACGTCGAACAGATTTTTAAAATTTAAAATTACAAGATTGAAGAACAAATTACTTCAGATTTTTCACTTTCCACCTTTTTTTGATAGGCAGAAAGATCTTCCTCTCATTCTGTATTGTATTCTTTCGTAAGAAAAGCTCCACGCGTGTATGTAGGTTTAAAGAAAGCTATCTTTAAATATCTTTCTTTTGCCGAGAAAAAGCAATTGTGGAAGATTTCAGCAAGGGCACGGGTAGACAGAATGTAAAGGGAGAACGTAAGAGAGCTATAGACCAAGAACCAATAACAAGACTGAGCTGATGGCTACAAAAAGAAAGAAAAAGAGAAGAAATCGAAAACCAAGAACAACGTAATTGGCACGAGGAAATAGGTAGAACAAAGAGAAAATAATAAATGAGCTGGAACAGATACCAAATCACCAGAATACATGAAAGATTTGGGTTTAAGGAACGAGAAAATAAGACCGACTCTAACTGTCAGTTGTTGTCCTGTAGTAAAGTGGTGGTATGTAGTTCCATTTTATCGTGTTGTTTAGCATTTTCTCAGGAACGACTTCTTGTACGATTGGTACCAATGTTAAGGCCCGTATGGAAAGTGACGTTTAATACATACCAGTTTGCGTCAGCAATTGTCCGCAGAATTCTTGATTGAAATCTCTGAATTATTGCTACATTGAATTTACCTGCTCATCCCCAAAATTCTATACTTCTTCGTTCTCTTATTTTTAGGCCAGTAGATATTTTTTTTACAATATTTTTATTCCAGATTTAGGCATAAGTCCTTCACTTCACTAGTCTGAGGAATTTCGCCCTTATTTATATGAACCACTAACCAGTAAGTTGTTATAAGGGTGTATGTATTTGTATTACCGTTTACTTTGATATACCATATATGTAGCTAGTCTTGGAGTAAATGTGTGCTTTTTTGAATAGGATGTTGTTGCTTTACAGGAACAACTGTATCATCAGCAAATATTTTTATGTTTTCTGACGATTTCTGAGAACACTGCGCTAATGCAGCACTGCACTTACCGTGTAAACACGGAATATTCCACTATTGCGATTCTTTGCAAATTCGATACGATTTCAGCAATTTGTAGCTGGTCGATGGTAGAATCCATGTAATTTTGAATAGAACACAAGGATGCGAAACCTTATCAAGGCTTGGCTCGAATCTAAGAATACCCCAGTGAAGCATTGTTTCTCTTCTAGACCCTTATTTATTTCACGTGTTATTCGATGGATTTATTGTACAGTGGAGCGGGCTTGACTGAAAACCATATCGATGATTCGTCACTGATTTTATGAAGTATTCATTTTTCAATAGTTAGGTCAATATAATGACATTTCCGTTGGCTCTTTTCCGGGTTTTAATATCATTATTCGTTAACCAG